>JAJOZX010010812.1:0-125205 GCA_023014485.1 Bathynomus jamesi
GATTGCATCAAGACGATGGAGAATTTCCCTAAACGCTGCTATACTACTCGCTAAGTAGTACGCTGGCAAAAGGTATGAGGAAGTTGGAGTGCTCTGAAATTCTGCACGGTGAGATGCTCTCCATGGTCTATGATTCAATCTACCCTTTTGCGGTCACATGAGTGAGCTGCATTGTGGCGGGAGTAGTGTGACCGCAAAAGAGGAGAGTGCATCATACACGATGGAGAGCATCTGTAGGAGCAGAATTTCAGAGCACCCCAACTTCCTCATACTTATGGCCATCATACTACTGAGCGAGTAGTATAGCAGGGTTTAGGAGATACTCTCCATCGTCTATGATGCACTCTCCTCTTTGGCTGTCACACTACTCACTCCACAATGCGCTCAGTCATTGTGAACCGCAAAATTGTAGATTGCATCATAGACGATGGAGAGAATCTCCCTAAACGCTGCTACTACTACTTCGCTCAGTAGCATGATGAGAAAAGGTATGAGGAAGTTGGGGTGCTCTGAAATTCTGCCCTGGAGATGCTCTCCATCGTCTATGATGAACTCTCCTCTTTTGCGGTCAAACTACTCGCGCCACAATGCAGCTCAGTCATTGTGACCGCAAAAGGTAGATTGCATCATAGACGATGGAGCATCTCCCTAAACGCTGCTATACTATTCGCTCAGTAGTATGATGGCAAATGGTATGAGGAAGTTGGGGTGCTCTAAAATTCTGCCACTGGAGATGCTCCCCATCGTCTATGATGCAATATACCCTTTTGCGCCACAATGACTGAACTGCATTGTGGCGGTAGTGTGACCGCAAAAGAGGAGTGCATCATAGACGATGGAGAACATCTCCATAAACGCTGCTATACTAACTCGCTCAGTATGATGGCAAATGGTATGAGGAAGTTAGGGTGCTCTGAAATTCTGCCCCTGGAGATGCTCGCCATTGTCTATGATGCACTCTTCTCTTTTGCGGTCACACTACCGCCACAATGCAGCTCAGTCATTGTGACCACGAAAGGGTAGATTGCGAACAGACGATGGAGAGCATCTCCAGGGCAGAATTTCAGAGCACCCAACTTCCTCATACCTTTTGTCATCATGCTACTGAGCGAGTAGTATAGCACGTTTATGGAGATGTTCTCCATCGTCTATGATGCACTCTCCTCTTTTGCGGTCACACTACTCCCCACAATGCACTCAGTCATTGTGACCGCAAAAGTGAAGATTGCATCATATACGATGGACAGCATCTCCAGGGCAGAATTTCAGAGCACCCCAACTTCCTCGTACCTTTTTGCCATCATACAACTGAGTTAATATTATAGCAGCGTTCAGGGAGATGCTCTCCATCGTCCTATGATGCAATCTACCCTTTTGCGTTCACAATGACTGAGCTGCATTGTGGCGGGAGTAGTGTGACCGCAAGAGGAGAGTGCATCATAGACGATGGAGAACATCTCCATAAACGCTGCTATACTACTCGCTCAGTAGCATGATGACAAAAGGTATGAGGAAGTTGGGGTGCTCTGAAATTCTACTACCCCTGGGATGCTCTCCATCGCCTATGATGCAATCTACCCTTTTGCGGTCACAATGAATGAGCTGCATTGTGGCGTGAGTAGTGTGATCGCAAAAGAGAGAGTACGTTATAGACGATGGAGATCATCTCCCTAAACGCTGCTATAGTACTCGCTCAGTAGTATGATGGCAAATGGTATGAGGAAGTTGAGGTGCTCTGAAATTCTGCCCCTAGAGATGCTCTCCATTGTCTATGATGCACTCTCCTCTTTTGCGGTCACACTACCGCCACACTGCAGCTGTCATTGTGAACGAAAATGGTAGATTGCATCACAGACGATGGAGAGCATCTCCATAAACGCTGCTATACTACTCGATCAGTAGTGTGAAGGCAAATATGAGGAAGTTGCGGTGCTCTGAATTCTGCCCCTGGAGATGCTCTCAATTGTGTATGATGCACTCTCCTCTTTTGCGGTAACACTACCGCCACAAAGCAGCTCAGTCATTGTGACCGAAAAGGGTAGATTCCATTATAGACGATGGAGAGCATCTCCATGGGCAGAATTTCAGAGCACCACAACTTATTCATACCTTTTGCCTTCATACTACTAATAGTAGCATGATGGCAAAAGTATAAGTTGGGGTGCTCTGAAATTCTGCCCATAGAGATGCTCTCCATCGTCTATTCTGCAATCTACCCTTTTGCGGTCACAATGACTGAGCTGCATTGTAGCGGTAGTGGACCGGAAAAGAGGAGAGTGCATCATAGACGATGGAGAGCATCTGTAGGGGCAGAATTTCAGAGCACCCCAACTTCCTCATACCTTTGGCCATCATACTACTGAGCGAGTAGTATAGCAGCGCTTAGAGAGATGCTCTCCATCGTCTATGATGCACTCTCCTCTTTTGTGGTCACACTACCGCCACAATGCAGCTCAGTCATTGTGACCGCAAAAGAGGAGAGTGCATCGTAGACGATGGAGAGCATCTCCAGGGGCAGAATTTCAGAGCACCCTAACTTCCTCATACCTTTTTTCATCATACTACAGGCAAGTACTATGGCAGAGTTTAGGGAGATACACTCCATCGCCTATGATGCACTCTCCTCTTTTGCGGTCACACTACCGCCACAATGCAGCTCAGTCATTGTGACCGCAAAAGAGGAGAGTGCATCGTAGACGATGGAGAGCATCTCCCTAAACGCTGCTATACTACTCGCTCAGTAGCATGATGACAAAAGGTATGAGAAGTTGGGTGCTCTGAAATTCTGCCCCTGGAGATGATCTCCATCGTCTATGATGCAATCTACCCTTTTGCGATCACAATGACTGAGCTGCATTGTGGCGTGATTAGTGTGACCTCAAAAGAGGAGAGTGCATCATAGAGGAAGGAGAGCATCTCCATAATCGCTGCTATACTACTCGCTCAGTAGTATGATGGCAAAAGGTCTGAGGAAGTTGGGGTGTACTGAAATTCTGCCCCTTGTGATGCTCTCCATCGTCTATGATGCACTCTCCCCTTTTGCGGTCACACTACTCGCGCCACAATGCAGCTCAGTCATTGTGACAGCAAAATGGTAGATTGCATCATAGTCGATGGAGAGCATCTCCAGGGCAGAATTTCAGAGCACCACAACTTCCTCATACCTTTTGCCATCACACTACTACTAGTAGTATGATGGCAAAAGGAATGAATAAGTTGGGGTGCTCCGAAATTTTGCCTCTGGAGATGCTCTCCAGCGTCTGTTCTGCAATCTACCCTTTTGCGGTCACAATGACTTAGCTGCATTGTGGCGGTAGTGTCACCGCAAAAGAGGAGAGTGCATCATTGACGATGGAGAGCATCTCCCTAAACGCTGCTACACTACTCGCTGAGTAGTATGATGTAGTAGTATGATGGCAAAAGGTATGAGGAAGTTAGGGTGCTCTGAAATTCTGCCCTGGAGATGCTCTCCATTTTCTATGATGCACTCTCCTATTTTGCGGTACACTACCGCCACAATGCAGCTCAGTCATTGTGGCCGCAAAAGGGTAGATGGAAACATAGACGATGGAGAGCACCTCCAGGGGCAAGAATTTCAGAGCACCCTAACTTCCTCATACCTTTTTTCATCATACTACTGAGCAAGTACTATGGCAGCGTTTAGGGAGATGCTCTCCATCGTCTATGATGCACTCTCCTCCTTTGCGGTCACACTACTCCCGCCACAATGCAGCTCAGTCATTGTGACCGCAAAAAGGTAGATTGCATCATAGACGATGGGAGCATCTCCCTAAACGCTGCTCTACTACTCGCTCAGTAGTATGATGAAAAAAGGTATGAGGAAATTGGGATGCTCTGAAATTCTGCCCCTGTCGATGCTCTCCATCGTCTATGATTCAATCTACCCTTTTGCGGTCACAATGACTGAGCTGCATTGTGGCGGTAGTGTGACCGCAAAAGAGGAGAGTGCATCATAGACGAAGGAGAGTATCTCCAGGGGCAGAATTTTAGAGCACCCCAACTTCACATACCTTTTGCCATCATTCTACTGAGCGAATAGTATAGCAGCGTTTAGGGAGATGCTCTCCATCGTCAATGATGCACTCTCCTCTTTTGCGGTCACACTACCGCCACAATGCAGCTCTGTCATTGTGACCGCAAAGGGTAGATTGCATCATAGACGATGGAGAGCATCTCCCTAAACGCTGCTCTACTACTCGCTCAGTAGTATGATGTAGTATATAATGGTAAGAGGTATGAGGAAGTTGGGGTGCTCTAAAATTCTGCCCCTGGAGATGCTCGCCATCGTCTGTGATGCACTCTCATCTTTTGCGGTCACACTACTCGCGCCACAATGCAGCTCAGTCATTTTGACCGCAAAATGGTTGATTGCATCATAGTCGATGGAGAGCATCTCCAGGGGCAGAATTTCAGAGCACCCCAACTTCCTCGTACATTTTTGCCATCATACTACTGAGTGAATATTATAGCAGCGTTCAGGGAGATGCTCTCCATCGTCTATGAAGCAATCTACCCTTTTGCCGTCACAATGACTGAGCTGCATTGTGGCGGGAGTAGTGTGACCGAAAAAGAGGAGAGTGCATCGTAAACGATGGAGAGCATCTCCCTAAACGCTTCTATACTACTCGCTCAGCAGTATGATGGCAAAAGGTATGAATAAGTTGGGGTGCTCTGAAATTCTGCCCATACAGATGCTCTCCATCGTCTATTCTGCAATCTACCCTTTTGGGGTCACAATGACTGAGCTGCATTGTGGCGGTAGTGTGACCGCAAAAGAGGAAAGTGCATCTTAGACAATGGAGAGCATCTCCAGGGCAGAATTTCAGAGCACCCTAACTTCCTCATACCTTTTGCCATCATACTACTACATCATCCTACTGAGCGAGTAGTATAGCAGCGTTTAGGGAGATGCTCCCCATCGTCAATGATGCAATCTCCTCTTTTGCCGTCACACCACCGCCACAATGCAGCTAAGTCATTGTGACCGCAAAAGGGTAGATTGAATCATTGACGATGGAGAGCATCTTCAGGGGCAGAATTTCAGAGCACCCCAACTTCCTCATACCTTTGGCCATCATACTACTGAGCGAGTAGTATAACAGCGTTTAGGGAGATACTCTCCATCGTCTATGATGCACTCTCTCTTTTGCGGTCACACTACTCACGCCACAATGCAGCTCAGTCATTGTGACCGCAAAAATTGTAGATTGCATCATAGACAATGGAGAGAATTTCCCTAAACGTTGCTATACTACTCGCTCAGTAGTATGAAGGCAAAAGGTATGAGGAAGTTGGGGTGCTCTGAAATTCTGCCCCTACAGATGCTCTCCATCGTCTATGATGCACTCTCCTCTTTTCCGGTCACACTACCGCTACAATGCAGCTCATTCATTGTGACCGCAAAAGGGTAGATTGCAGAATAGACGATGGAGAGCATCTCTATGGGCAGAATTTCAGAGCACCCCAAGTTCCACATACCTTTGGCCATCATACTACTGAGCGAGTAGTATACCAGCGTTTAGGGAGATACTCTCCATCGTCTATGATGCACTCTCCTCTTTTGCGGTCACACTACTCACGCCAATGCAGCTCAGTCATTGTGACCGCAAAATTGTAGATTGCATCATAGACGATGGAGAGAATTTCCCTAAACGCTGCTATACTACTCGCTCAGTAGTATGATGGCAAATGGTATGAGGAAGTTGGGGTGCCCTGAAATTCTGCCACTGGAGATGCTCTCCATCGTCTATGATGCAATCTACCCTTTTGCGTCCACAATGACTGAACTGCATTGTGGCGGTAGTGTGACCGCAAAAGAGGAGAGTGCATCATAGACGATGGAGAGCATCTCCAGGGGCAGAATTTCAGAGCACCCCAACTTCCTCATACCTTTTGTCATCATACTACTGAGCGAGTAGTATAGCAGCGTTTAGGGAGATATTCTCCATCCTCTATGATGCACTCTCCTCTTTTGTGGTCACACTACTCCGCCACAATGCAGATCAGTCATTGTGACCGCAAAAGGGTAGTTTGCATCATAGACGATGGAGAGCATCTCCCTAAATGCTGCTATACTACTCGCTCAGTAGTATGACGTAGTAGGATAATGGCAAAAGGTATGAGCAAGTTGGGGTGCTCCGAAATTCTGCCCCTGGAGATGCTTTCCATCCTCTATGATGCACTCTCCTCTTTTGTGGTCACACTACTCCCGCCACAATGCAGCTCAGTCATTCTGACCGCAAAAGGGTAGTTTGCATCATAGACGATGGAGAGCATCTCCCTAAACGCTGCTATCCTACTCGGTCAGTAGTATGACGGCAAAAGGTATGAGGAAGTTGGGGTGCTCTGAAATTCTGCCCCTGGAGATGCTCTCCATCGTCTATGATGCACTCTCCTCTTTTATGGTCACACTATTCCCGCCAATGCAGCTCAGTCATTGTGACCGCAAAATGGAAGATTGCATCATATACGATGGAGAGCATCTCCCTAAACGCTGCTATACTACTCGCTCAGTAGCATGATGACAAAAGGTATGAGGAAGTTGGGTGCTCTGAAATTCTGCCCCTGGAGATGCTCTCCATCGTCTATGATGCAATCTACCCTTTTGCGGTCACAATGACAGCTGCATTGTGGCGGGAGTAGTGTGACCGCAAAAGAGGAGAGTGCATCATAGACGATGGAGAGCATCTCCATAAACGCTGCTATACTACACGCTCAGTAGTATGATGGCAAAAAGTATGAGGAAGTTGGGGTGCTCTGAAATTCTGCCACTGGAGATGCTCTCCATCGTCTATGATGCAATCTACCCTTTTGCGGTAAAAATGACTAAGCTGCATTGTGACGCGAGTAGTGTGACCGCAAAAGAGGAGAGTGCATCATAGACGATGGAGAGCATCTCCCTAAACGCTGCTATACTACACCTCAGTAGTATGATGGCAAAAAGTATGAGGAAGTTGGGGTGCTCTGAAATTCTGCCCCTGGAGATGCTCTCCATTGTATACGATGCACTCTCCTCTTTTGCGGTCACACTAGCGCCACAATGCAGCTAAGTCATTGTGACCGCAAAAGGGTAGATTCCAGAAAGACGATGGAGAGCATCTCCAGGGGCAGAATTTCAGAGCACCTCAACTTATTCATACCTTTTGCCATCATACTACTAATACTAGTGTGATGGAAAAAGGTATGAGGAAGTTGTGGTCCTCTGAAATTCTGCCCCTGGAGAAGCTCTCCATCGACTATGATGCAATCTCCTCTTTTGCGGTCACACTACCGCCACAATGCAGTTCAGTCATTGTGCCCGCAAAGGGGTAGAGTGCATCATACACGTTGGAGAGCATCTCCAGGGGCAGAATTTCAGAGCACCCCAACTTCCTCATACCTTTTGTCATCATGCTACTGAGCGAGTAGTATAGCATCGTTTAGGGAGATTCTCTCCATCGGCTATGATGCAATCTACAATTTTGCGGTCACAATGACTGAGCTGCATTGTGGAGGGAGTAGTGTGACAGCCAAAGAGAGAGTGCATCATAGACGATGGAGAGTATCTCCCTAAACGCTGCTATACTACTCGCTCAGTAGTATGATGGCCATAAGTATGAGGAAGTTGGGGTGCTCTGAAATTCTGCCCCTGGAGATGCTCTCCATCGTCTATGATGCACTCTCCTCTTTTGCGGTCACACTACTCACGCCACAATGCAGCTCAGTCATTGTGATCGCAAAAGGGTAGATTGCATCATAGACGATGGAGAGCATCTCTTTGGGCAGAATTTGAGAGCACCCCAACTTATTCATACCTTTTGCCTTCATATTACTATTAGTAATGTGATGGCAAAAGGTATGAGGAAGTTGTGGTGCTCTGAAATTCTGCCCCTGGAGATGCTCTCCATCGAATTTGATGCAATCTACCCTTTTGCGGTCACAATGACTGAGCTGCATTGTGGCGCGAGTAGTGTGACCGCAAAAGAGGAGAGAGCATCATAGACGATGGAAAGCATCTCAAGGGGCAGAATTTCAGAGCACCCCAACTTCCTCATACCTTTTGCTATCACATTACTAATAGTAATATGAAGGCAAAAGGTATGAATAAGTTGGGTTGCTCTCAAATTCTGCCCATAGAGATGCTCTCCATCGTCTATGATGCAATCTACCCTTTTGCGATCACAATGACTGAGCTGCATTGTGGCGTGAGTAGTGTGACCGCAAAAGAGGAGAGTGCATCATAGACGATGGAGAGCATCTCCAGGGGCAGAATTTCAGAGCACCCCAACTTCCTCATACTTATGGCCATCATACTACTGAGCGAGTAGTATAGCAGCGTTTAGGGAGATACTCTCCATCGTCTATGATGCACTCTCCTCTTTGGCTGTCACACTACTCCCTCCACAATGCAGCTCAGTCATTGTGACCGCAAAATTGTAGATTGCATCATATCCGATGGAGAGAATCTCCCTAAACGATGCTATACTACTCGCTCAGTAGCATGATGACAAAAGGTATGAGGAAGTTGGGGTGCTCTGAAATTCTGCCCCTGGAGATGCTCTCCATCGTGTATGATGCACTCTACCCTTTTGCGGGCACAATGACTGAACTGCATTGTGGCGGTAGTGTGACCGCAAAAGAGGAGATTGCATCATAGTCGATGGAGAGCTTCTCCAGGGGCAGAATTTCAGAGGACCACAACTTCCTCATACCTTTTTCATCACACTAGTATTAGTAGTATGATGGCAAAAGGTATGAATAAGTTGAGGTGCTCTGAAATTCTGCCCTGGAGATGCTCTCCATCGTCTGTTCTGGAATCTACCCTTTTGCGGTCACCATGACTTAGCTGCATTGTGGCGGTAGTGTGACCGCAAAGAGGAGAGGGCATCGTATACAATGGAGAGCATCTCCAGGGGCAGAATTTCAGAGCACCCCAACTTCCTCATACTTTTTGCCATCATACTACTGTGCGTGTAGTATAGCAGCGTTTAGGGAGATGCTCTCCATCGTCTATGATGCACTCTCCTCTTTTGCGGTCACACTACTCCCGTCACAATGCAGCTTAGTCATTTTGACCGCAAAAAGGGTAGATTGCATCATAGACGATGGAGAGCAGCTCCCTAAACGCTGCTATACTACTCGCTCAGTAGTATGATATAGTAGGATGATGGCAAAAGGTATGAGGAAGTTGGGGTGCTCTGAAATACTGCCCATGGAGATGCTCTCCATCGTCTATGATGCAATCTACCCTTTTGCGGTCACAATGACTGAGCTGCATTGTGTCGGTAGTGTGACCGCAAAAGAGGAGAGTGCATCATTGACGATGGAGAGCATCTCCCTAAACGCTGCTATACTACTCGCTCAGTAGTATGATGGCAAAAGGTATGAGGAAGTTCGGGTGCTCTGAAATTCTGCCGCTGGAGATGCTCTCCATTCTCTATGATGCACTCTCCTCTTTTGCTGTCACATTACCCACGCCACATTGCAGCTCAGTCATTCTGACCGCAAAAGGGTAGATTGCATCATAGACGATGTAGAGCATCTCCATAAACGCTGCTATACTACTCGCTCAGTAGTATGATGGTAAATGGTATGAGGAAGTTGGAGTGCTCTGAAATTCTGCCCCTGGAGATGCTCTCCATCGTCTATGATGCAATCAACCCTTTTACGGCCACAATGACTGAACTGCATTGTGGCGTTAGTGTGACCGCAAAAGAGGAGAGTGCATCATAGACGATGGAGAGCATCTCCAGGGGCAGAATTTCAGAGCACCCCAACTTCCTCATGCCTTTTGCCATCATACTACTGAGCGAGTAGTATAGCAGCGTTTAGGGAGATGCTCTCCATCGTCTTTGATGCACTCTCCTCTTTTGCGGTGACACTACTCGCGCCACAATGCAGCTCAGTCATTGTGACCGCAAAAGTGTAGATTCCATCATAGACGATGGAGAGCATCTCCATGGGCAGAATTTCAGAGCACCACAACTTATTCATACCTTTTGCCTTCATACTACTATTAGTAGTATGATGGCAAAAAGTATAAGTTGGGGTGCTCTGAAATTCTGCCCATGGAGATGCTCTCCATCGTCTATGATGGAATCTACACTTTTGCGGTCACAATGACTGAGCTGCATTGTAGCGGTAGTGTGACCGAAAAGAGGAGAGTGCATCATAGACGATGGAGAGCATCTGTAGAGGCAGAATTTCAGAGCACCCCAACTTCCTCATACCTTTGGCCATCATACTACTGAGCGAGTAGTATAGCAGCGCTTAGGGAGATGCTCTCCATCGTCTATGATGCACTCTCCTCTTTTGGGTCACACTACTCGCGCCACAATGCAGCTCAGTCATTGTGAAAGCAAAAGGGTAGATTGCATCATAGTCGATGGAGAGCATCTCCAGGGGCAGAATTTCAGAGCACCACAACTTCCTCATAACTTTTGCAATCATACTGCAACTAGTAGTATGATTGCAAAAGGTATAAATAAGTTGGGGTGCTCTGAAATTCTGCCCCTGGAGATGCTCTCCATCGTCTGTTCTGCAATCTACCCTTTCGCGGTCACAATGACTGAGCTGCATTGTGGCGGTAGTGTGACCGCAAAAGAGGAGAGTGCATCATAGACAATGGCGAGCATCTCCAGGGGCAGAATTTCAGAGCACCCCAACTTCCTCATACCTTTTGCCATTATACTACTAAATCTTACTACTGAGCGAGTAGTATAGCAGCGTTTAGGGAGATGCTATCCATCGTCTATCATGCAATCTACCGTTTTGCGGTCACAATGACTGAGCTCCAATGTGGCGGGAGTAGTGTGACCGCAAAAGAGGAGAGTGCATCATACACGATGGAGAGCATCTGTAGGAGCAGAATTTCAGAGCACCCCAACTTCATCATACTTATGTCCATCATACTACTGAGCGAGTAGTATAGCAGGGTTTAGGGAGATACTCTCCATCGTCTATGTTGCACTCTCCTCTTTGGCGGTCACACTACTCAATCCACAATGCAACTCAGTCATTGTGACCGCAAAATTGTAGATTGCATCATAGCCGATTTAGAGAATCTCCCTAAACGCTGCTATACTACTCGCTCAGTAGCATGATGAAAAAGGTATGAGGAAGTTGGGGTACTCTGAAATTCTGCCCCTGGAGATGCTCTCCATCGTCTATGATGCACTCTCCTCTTCTGCCGTCACACTACTCGCGCCACAATGCAGCTCAGTCATTGTGAAAGCAAAAGGGTAGATTGCATCATAGTCGATGGAGAGCATCTCCAGGGCAGAATTTCAGAGCACCACAACTTCCTCATACCTTTTGCCATCACACTACTATTAGTAGTATGATGGCAAAAGGTATGAATAAGTTGAGGTGCTCTGAAATTCTGCCCCTGGAGATGCTCTCCATCATCTATGATGCAATCTACCCATTTGCGCCACAATGAATGAACTGCATTGTGGCGGGAGTAGTGTGACAGCAAAAGAGGAGAGTGGATCATAGACGATGGAGATCATCTCCATAAACGCTGCTATACTACTCGCTCAGTAGTATGATGTAGTAGGATGATGTCAAAAGGTATGAGGAAGTTGGGTGCTCTGAAATTCTGCCCGGGAGATGCTCTCCATCGTCTATGATGCACTCTCCTCTTTTGTGGTCACACTACTCCCGCCACAATGCAGCTCAGTCATTGTGATCGAAAAGGTTAGATTTTATCATAGACGATGGAGAGCATCTCCAAGGGCAGAATTTCAGAGCACCCCAACTTCCTTATACTTTTTGCCATCATACTACTGAGCGAGTAGTATAGCAGCGTTTAGGGAGATGCTATTGATCGTCTATGATGCACTCTCCTCTTTTGCGGTCAAACTACTACTCCCGCCACAATGCAGCTCAGTCCTTGTGACCGCAAAAGGGTAGATTGCATCATAGACGATGGAGAGCATCTCCCTAAACGCTGCTATACTACTCGCTGAGTAGCATGATGAAAAAGTGAGAAGTTTGGGTGCTCTGAAATTCTGCCACAGGAGATGCTCTCCATCGTCTATGATGCAATCTACCCTTTTGCGGTCACAATGACTGAGCTGCATTGAGGCGGGAGTAGTGTGACAGCAAAAGCGGAGAGTACATCAAAGAAGATGGAGAGCATCTCCCTAAACGCTACTATACTACTCGCTCAGTAGTATGATGGCAAGAGCTATGATTTAGTTGGGGTGCTCGGAAATTCTGCCCCTGGAGATGCTCTCCATCGTTTATGATGCACTCTCCTCTTTTGCGTTCACACTACTCGCGCCAAAATGCAGGTCAGTCATTGTGACCGCAAAATTGTCGATTGCATCAAAGACGATGGAGAGAATTTCCCTAAACGCTGCTATACTACTCGCTAAGTAGTACGCTGGCAAAAGGTATGAGGAAGTTGAGGTGCTCTGAAATTCTGCCCCTAGAGATGCTCTCCATTGTCTATGATGCACTCTCCTCTTTTGCGGTCACACTACCGCCACACTGCAGCTGTCATTGTGAACGAAAATGGTAGATTGCATCACAACGATGGAGCATCTCCATAAACCTGCTATACTACTCGATCAGTAGTGTGAAGGCAAAAGGTATGAGGAAGTTGCGGTGCTCTGAAATTCTGCCCCTGGAGATGCTCTCAATTGTGTATGATGCACTCTCCTCTTTTGCGGTAACACTACCGCCACAAAGCAGCTCAGTCATTGTGACCGAAAAGGGTAGATTCCATTATAGACGATGGAGAGCATCTCCATGGCAGAATTTCAGAGCACCACAACTTATTCATACCTTTTGCCTTCATACTACTAATAGTAGCATGGATGGCAAAAAGTATAAGTTGGGTGCTCTGAAATTCTGCCCATAGAGATGCTCTCCATCGTCTATTCTGCAATCTACCCTTTTGCGGTCACAATGACTGAGCTGCATTGTAGCGGTAGTGTGACCGGAAAAGAGGAGAGTGCATCATAGACGATGGAGAGCATCTGTAGGGGCAGAATTTCAGAGCACCCCAACTTCCTCATACCTTTGGCCATCATACTACTGAGCGAGTAGTATAGCAGCGCTTAGAGAGATGCTCTCCATCGTCTATGATGCACTCTCCTCTTTTGTGGTCACACTACCGCCACAATGCAGCTCAGTCATTGTGACCGCAAAAGAGAGAGTGCATCGTAGACGATGGAAGCATCTCCAGGGTCAGAATTTCAGAGCACCCTAACTTCCTCATACCTTTTTTCATCATACTACAGGGCAAGTACTATGGCAGAGTTTAGGGAGATACACTCCATCGCCTATGATGCACTCTCCTCTTTTGCGGTCACACTACCGCCACAATGCAGCTCAGTCATTGTGACCGCAAAAGAGGAGAGTGCATCGTAGACGATGGAGAGCATCTCCCTAAACGCTGCTATACTACTCGCTCAGTAGCATGATGACAAAAGGTATGAGGAAGTTGGGGTGCTCTGAAATTCTGCCCCTGGAGATGATCTCCATCGTCTATGATGCAATCTACCCTTTTGCGATCACAATGACTGAGCTGCATTGTGGCGTGATTAGTGTGACCTCAAAAGAGGAGAGTGCATCATAGAGGAAGGAGAGCATCTCCATAATCGCTGCTATACTACTCGCTCAGTAGTATGATGGCAAAAGGTCTGAGGAAGTTTGGGGTGTACTGAAATTCCTGCCCCTTGTGATGCTCTCCATCGTCTATGATGCACTCTCCCCCTTTTGCGGTCACACTACTCGCGCCCACAATGCAGCTCAGTCATTGTGACAGCATGGTAGATTGCATCATAGTCGATGGAGAGCATCTCCAGGGCAGAATTTCAGAGCACCACAACTTCCTCATACCTTTTGCCATCACACTACTACTAGTAGTATGATGGCAAAAGGAATGATAAGTTGGGTGCTCCGAAATTTTGCCTCTGGAGATGCTCTCCAGCGTCTGTTCTGCAATCTACCCTTTTGCGGTCACAATGACTTAGCTGCATTGTGGCGGTAGTGTCACCGCAAAAGAGGAGGTGCATCATGACGATGGAGAGCATCTCCCTAAACGCTGCTACACTACTCGCTGAGTAGTATGATGTAGTAGTATGATGGCAAAAGGTATGAGGAAGTTAGGGTGCTCTGAAATTCTGCCCCTGGAGATGCTCTCCATTTTCTATGATGCACTCTCCTATTTTGCGGTTACACTACCGCCACAATGCAGCTCAGTCATTGTGGCCGCAAAAGGGTAGATGGAAACATAGACGATGGAGAGCACCTCCAGGGGCAGAATTTCAGAGCACCCTAACTTCCTCATACTTTTTTCATCATACTACTGAGCGTACTATGGCAGCGTTTAGGGAGATGCTCTCCATCGTCTATGATGCACTCTCTCTCCTTTGCGGTCACACTACTCCGCCACAATGCAGCTCAGTCATTGTGACCGCAAAAAGGTAATTGCATCATAGACGATGAGAGCATCTCCCTAAACGCTGCTCTACTACTCGCTCAGTAGTATGATGAAAAAGGTATGAGGAAATTGGGATGCTCTGAAATTCTGCTGCCCTGTCGATGCTCTCCATCGTCTATGATTCAATCTACCCTTTTGCGGTCACAATGACTGAGCTGCATTGTGGCGGTAGTGTGACCGCAAAAGGGAGAGTGCATCATAGACGAAGGGAGTATCTCCAGGGGCAGAATTTTAGAGCACCCCAACTTTCCACATACCTTTTGCCATCATTCTACTGAGCGAATAGTATAGCAGCGTTTAGGGAGATGCTCTCCATCGTCATGATGCACTCTCCTCTTTTGCGGTCACACTACCGCCACAATGCAGCTCTGTCATTGTGACCGCAAAAGGGTAGATTGCATCATAGACGATGGAGAGCATCTCCCTAAACGCTGCTCTACTACTCGCTCAGTAGTATGATGTAGTAATATAATGGTAAGAGGTATGAGGAAGTTGGGGTGCTCTAAAATTCTGCCCCTGAGATGCTCGCCATCGTCTGTGATGCACTCTCATCTTTTGCGGTCACACTACTCGCGCCACAATGCAGCTCAGTCATTTTGACCGCAAAATGGTTGATTGCATCATAGTCGATGGAGAGCATCTCCAGGGGCAGAATTTCAGAGCACCCCAACTTCCTCGTACATTTTTGCCATCATACTACTGAGTGAATATATAGCAGCGTTCAGGGAGATGCTCTCCATCGTCTATGAAGCAATCTACCCTTTTGCCGTCACAATGACTGAGCTGCATTGTGGCGGGAGTAGTGTGACCGAAAAAGAGGAGATGCATCGTAACGATGGAGAGCATCTCCCTAAACGCTTCTATACTACTCGCTCAGCAGTATGATGGCAAAAGGTATGATAAGTTGGGGTGCTCTGAAATTCTGCCCATACAGATGCTCTCCATCGTCTATTCTGCAATCTAACTTTTGGGGTCACAATGACTGAGCTGCATTGTGGCGGTAGTGTGACCGCAAAAGAGGAAAGTGCATCTTAGACAATGGAGAGCATCTCCAGGGGCAGAATTTCAGAGCACCCTAACTTCCTCATACCTTTTGCCATCATACTACTACATCATACTACTGAGCGAGTAGTATAGCAGCGTTTAGGGAGATGCTCCCCATCGTCAATGATGCAATCTCCTCTTTTGCGGTCACACCACCGCCACAATGCAGCTAAGTCATTGTGACCGCAAAAGGGTAGATTGAATCATTGACGATGGAGAGCATCTTCAGGGGCAGAATTTCAGAGCACCCCAACTTCCTCATACCTTTGGCCATCATACTACTGAGAGAGTAGTATAACAGCGTTTAGGGAGATACTCTCCATCGTCTATGATGCACTCTCCTCTTTTGCGGTCACACTACTCACGCCACAATGCAGCTCAGTCATTGTGACCGCAAAATTGTAGATTGCATCATAGACAATGGAGAGAATTTCCCTAAACGTTGCTATACTACTCGCTCAGTAGTATGAAGGCAAAAGGTATGAGGAAGTTGGGGTGCTCTGAAATTCTGCCCCTACAGATGCTCTCCATCGTCTATGATGCACTCTCCTCTTTTCCGGTCACACTACCGCTACAATGCAGCTCATTCATTGTGACCGCAAATGGGTAGATTGCAGAATAGACGATGGAGAGCATCTCTATGGGCAGAATTTCAGAGCACCCCAAGTTCCTCATACCTTTGGCCATCATACTACTGAGCGAGTAGTATACCAGCGTTTAGGGAGATACTCTCCATCGTCTATGATGCACTCTCTCTCTTTGCGGTCACACTACTCACGCCACAATGCAGCTCAGTCATTGTGACCGCAAAATTGTAGATTGCATCAAGACGATGGAGAAATTTCCCTAAACGCTGCTATACTACTCGCTCAGTAGTATGATGGCAATGGTATGAGGAAGTTGGGGTGCCCTGAAATTCTGCCACTGGAGATGCTCTCCATCGTCTATGATGCAATCTACCCTTTTGCGTCCACAATGACTGAACTGCATTGTGGCGGTAGTGTGACCGCAAAAGAGGAGAGTGCATCATAGACGATGGAGAGCATCTCCAGGGGCAGAATTTCAGAGCACCCCAACTTCCTCATACCTTTTGTCATCATACTACTGAGCGAGTAGTATAGCAGCGTTTAGGAGATATTCTCCATCCTCTATGATGCACTCTCCTCTTTTGTGGTCACACTAACTCCGCCACATGCAGATCAGTCATTGTGACCGCAAAAGGGTAGTTTGCATCATAGACGATGGAGAGCATCTCCCTAAATGCTGCTATACTACTCGCTCAGTAGTATGACGTAGTAGGATAATGGCAAAAGGTATGAGCAAGTTGGGGTGCTCCGAAATTCTGCCCTGGAGATGCTTTCCATCCTCTATGATGCACTCTCCTCTTTTGTGGTCACACTACTCGCCACAATGCAGCTCAGTCATTCTGACCGCAAAAGGGTAGTTTGCATCATAGACGATGGAGAGCATCTCCCTAAACGCTGCTATCCTACTCGGTCAGTAGTATGACGGCAAAAGGTATGAGGAAGTTGGGGTGCTCTGAAATTCTGCCCCTGGAGATGCTCTCCATCGTCTATGATGCACATCTCCTCTTTTATGGTCCACTATTCCCGCCACAATGCAGCTCAGTCATTGTGACCGCCAAAATGGAAGATTGCATCATATACGATGGAGAGCATCTCCCTAAACGCTGCTATACTACTCGCTCAGTAGCATGATGACAAAAGGTATGAGGAAGTTGGGGTGCTCTGAAATTCTGCCCCTGGAGATGCTCTCCATCGTCTATGATGCAATCTACCCTTTTGCGGTCACAATGACAGCTGCATTGTGGCGGGAGTAGTGTGACCGCAAAAGAGGAGAGTGCATCATAGACGATGGAGAGCATCTCCATAAACGCTGCTATACTACACGCTCAGTAGTATGATGGCAAAAAGTATGAGGAGTTGGGGTGCTCTGAAATTCTGCCACTGGAGATGCTCTCCATCGTCTATGATGCAATCTACCCTTTTGCGGTAAAAATGACCTAAGCTGCATTGTGACGCGAGTAGTGTGACCGCAAAAGAGAGAGTGCATCATAGACGATGGAGAGCATCTCCTAAACGCTGCTATACTACACGCTCAGTATATGATGGCAAAAAGTATGAGGAAGTTGGGGTGCTCTGAAATTCTGCCCCTGGAGATGCTCTCCATTGTATACGATGCACTCTCCTCTTTTGCGGTCACACTAGCGCCACAATGCAGCTAAGTCATTGTGACCGCAAAAGGGTAGATTCCAGAACAGACGATGGAGAGCATCTCCAGGGCAAATTTCAGAGCACCTCAACTTATTCATACCTTTTGCCATCATACTACTAATACTAGTGTGATGGAAAAAGGTATGAGGAAGTTGTGGTCCTCTGAAATTCTGCCCCTGGAGAAGCTCTCCATCGACTATGATGCAATCTCCTCTTTGCGGTCACACTACCGCCACAATGCAGTTCAGTCATTGTGCCCGCAAAGGGGTAGAGTGCATCATACACGTTGGAGAGCATCTCCAGGGGCAGAATTTCAGAGCACCCAACTTCCTCATACCTTTTGTCATCATGCTACTGAGCGAGTAGTATAGCATCGTTTAGGGAGATTCTCTCCATCGGCTATGATGCAATCTACAATTTTGCGGTCACAATGACTGAGCTGCATTGTGGAGGGTAGTGTGACAGCCAAAGAGGAGAGTGCATCATAGACGATGGAGAGTATCTCCCTAAACGCTGCTATACTACTCGCTCAGTAGTATGATGGCCATAAGTATGAGGAAGTTGGGGTGCTCTGAAATTCTGCCCCTGGAGATGCTCTCCATCGTCTATGATGCACTCTCCTCTTTTGCGGTCACACTACTCACGCCACAATGCAGCTCAGTCATTGTGATCGCAAAGGTAGATTGCATCATAGACGATGGAGAGCATCTCTTTGGGCAGAATTTGAGAGCACCCCAACTTATTCATACCTTTTGCCTTCATATTACTATTAGTAATGTGATGGCAAAAGGTATGAGGAAGTTGTGGTGCTCTGAAATTCTGCCCCTGGAGATGCTCTCCATCGAATTTGATGCAATCTACCCTTTTGCGGTCACAATGACTGAGCTGCATTGTGGCGCGAGTAGTGTGACCGCAAAAGAGGAGAGAGCATCATAGACGATGGAAAGCATCTCAAGGGGCAGAATTTCAGAGCACCACCAACTTCCTCATACCTTTTGCTATCACATTACTAATAGTAATATGAAGGCAAAAGGTATGAATAAGTTGGGTTGCTCTCAATTCTGCCCATAGAGATGCTCTCCATCGTCTATGATGCAATCTACCCTTTTGCGATCACAATGACTGAGCTGCATTGTGGCGTGAGTAGTGTGACCGCAAAAGAGGAGAGTGCATCATAGACGATGGAGAGCATCTCCAGGGGCAGAATTTCAGAGCACCCCAACTTCCCATACTTATGGCATCATACTACTGAGCGAGTAGTATAGCAGCGTTTAGGGAGATACTCTCCATCGTCTATGATGCACTCTCCTCTTTGGCTGTCACACTACTCCCTCCACAATGCAGCTCAGTCATTGTGACCGCAAATGTAGATTGCATCATATCCGATGGAGAGAATCTCCCTAAACGATGCTATACTACTCGCTCAGTAGCATGATGACAAAAGGTATGAGGAAGTTGGGGGTGCTCTGAAATTCTGCCCCTGGAGATGCTCTCCATCGTGTATGATGCACTCTACCCTTTTGCGGGCACAATGACTGAACTGCATTGTGGCGGTAGTGTGACCGCAAAAGAGGAGATTGCATCATAGTCGATGGAGAGCTTCTCCAGGGGCAGAATTTCAGAGGACCACAACTTCCTCATACCTTTTTCCATCACACTAGTATTAGTAGTATGATGGCAAAAGGTATGAATAAGTTGAGGTGCTCTGAAATTCTGCCCCTGGAGATGCTCTCCATCGTCTGTTCTGGAATCTACCCTTTTGCGGTCACCATGACTTAGCTGCATTGTGGCGGTAGTGTGACCGCAAAAGAGGAGAGGGCATCGTATACAATGGAGAGCATCTCCAGGGGCAGAATTTCAGAGCACCCCAACTTCCTCATACTTTTTGCCATCATACTACTGTGCGTGTAGTATAGCAGCGTTTAGGGAGATGCTCTCCATCGTCTATGATGCACTCTCCTCTTTTGCGGTCACACTACTCCCGTCACAATGCAGCTTAGTCATTTTGACCGCAAAAGGGTAGATTGCATCATAGACGATGGAGCAGCTCCCTAAACGCTGCTATACTACTCGCTCAGTAGTATGATATAGTAGGATGATGGCAAAAGGTATGAGGAAGTTGGGGTGCTCTGAAATCTGCCCATGAGATGCTCTCCATCGTCTTGATGCAATCTACCCTTTTGCGGTCACAATGACTGAGCTGCATTGTGTCGGTAGTGTGACCGCAAAAAGAGGAGAGTGCATCATTGACGATGGAGAGCATCTCCCGAAACGCTGCTATACTACTCGCTCAGTAGTATGATGGCAAAAGGTATGAGGAAGTTCGGGTGCTCTGAAATTCTGCCGCTGGAATGCTCTCCATTCTCTATGATGCACTCTCCTCTTTTGCTGTCACATTCCCACGCCACATTGCAGCTCAGTCATTCTGAACCAAAAGGGTAGATTGCATCATAGACGATGTAGAGCATCTCCATAAACGCTGCTATACTACTCGCTCAGTAGTATGATGGTAAATGGTATGAGGAAGTTGGAGTGCTCTGAAATTCTGCCCCTGGAGATGCTCTCCATCGTCTATGATGCAATCAACCCTTTTACGGCCACAATGACTGAACTGCATTGTGGGTTAGTGTGACCGCAAAAGAGGAGAGTGCATCATAGACGATGGAGAGCATCTCCAGGGGCAGAATTTCAGAGCACCCCAACTTCCTATGCCTTTTGCCATATACTACTGAGCGAGTAGTATAGCAGCGTTTAGGGAGATGCTCTCCATCGTCTTTGATGCACTCTCCTCTTTTGCGGTGACACTACTCGCGCCACAATGCAGCTCAGTCATTGTGACCGCAAAAGTGTAGATTCCATCATAGACGATGGAGAGCATCTCCATGGGCAGAATTTCAGAGCACCACAACTTATTCATACCTTTTGCCTTCATACTACTATTAGTATATGATGGCAAAAAGTATAAGTTGGGGTGCTCTGAAATTCTGCCCATGGAGATGCTCTCCATCGTCTATGATGGAATCTACACTTTTGCGGTCACAATGACTGAGCTGCATTGTAGCGGTAGTGTGACCGAAAAAGAGGAGAGTGCATCATAGACGATGGAGAGCATCTGTAGAGGCAGAATTTCAGAGCACCCCAACTTCCTCATACCTTTGGCCATCATACTACTGAGCGAGTAGTATAGCAGCGCTTAGGAGATGCTCTCCATCGTCTATGATGCACTCTCCTCTTTTGGGTCACACTACTCGCGCACAATGCAGGCTCAGTCATTGTGAAAGCAAAAGGGGTAGATTGCATCATAGTCGATGGAGAGCATCTCCAGGGGCAGAATTTCAGAGCACCACAACTTCCTCATAACTTTTGCAATCATACTGCAACTAGTAGTATGATTGCAAAAGGTATAAATGAAGTTGGGGTGCTCTGAAATCTGCCCCTGGAGATGCTCTCCATCGTCTGTTCTGCAATCTACCCTTTCGCGGTCACAATGACTGAGCTGCATTGTGGCGGTAGTGTGACCGCAAAGAGGAGAGTGCATCATAGACAATGGCGAGCATCTCCAGGGGCAGAATTTCAGAGCACCCCAACTTCCTCATACCTTTTGCCATTATACTACTAATCTTACTACTGAGCGAGTAGTATAGCAGCGTTTAGGGAGATGCTATCCATCGTCTATCATGCAATCTACCGTTTTGCGGTCACAATGACTGAGCTCCAATGTGGCGGGAGTAGTGTGACCGCAAAAGAGGAGAGTGCATCATACACGATGGAGAGCATCTGTAGGAGCAGAATTTCAGAGCACCCCAACTTCATCATACTTATGTCCATCATACTACTGAGCGAGTAGTATAGCAGGGTTTGGGAGATACTCTCCATCGTCTATGTTGCACTCTCCTCTTTGGCGGTCACACTACTCAATCCACAATGCAACTCAGTCATTGTGACCGCAAAATTGTAGATTGCATCATAGCCGATTTAGAGAATCTCCCTAAACGCTGCTATACTACTCGCTCAGTAGCATGATGAAAAAGGTATGAGGAAGTTGGGGTACTCTGAAATTCTGCCCCTGGAGATGCTCTCCATCGTCTATGATGCACTCTCCTCTTCTGCCGTCACACTACTCGCGCCACAATGCAGCTCAGTCATTGTGAAAGCAAAAGGGTAGATTGCATCATAGTCGATGGAGAGCATCTCCAGGGGCAGAATTTCAGCACCACAACTTCCTCATACCTTTTGCCATCACACTACTATTAGTAGTATGATGGCAAAAGGTATGAATAAGTTGAGGTGCTCTGAAATTCTGCCCCTGGAGATGCTCTCCATCATCTATGATGCAATCTACCCATTTGCGGCCACAATGAATGAACTGCATTGTGGCGGGAGTAGTGTGACAGCAAAAGAGGAGAGTGGATCATAGACGATGGAGATCATCTCCATAAACGCTGCTATACTACTCGCTCAGTAGTATGATGTAGTAGGATGATGTCAAAAGGTATGAGGAAGTTGGGGTGCTCTGAAATTCTGCCCGGGGAGATGCTCTCCATCGTCTATGATGCACTCTCCTCTTTTGTGGTCACACTACTCCCGCCACAATGCAGCTCAGTCATTGTGATCGAAAAGGTTAGATTTTATCATAGACGATGGAGAGCATCTCCAAGGGCAGAATTTCAGAGCACCCCAACTTCCTTATACTTTTTGCCATCATACTACTGAGCGAGTAGTATAGCAGCGTTTAGGGAGATGCTATTGATCGTCTATGATGCACTCTCCTCTTTTGCGGTCAAACTACTCCCGCCACAATGCAGCTCAGTCCTTGTGACCGCAAAAGGGTAGATTGCATCATAGACGATGGAGAGCATCTCCCTAAACGCTGCTATACTACTCGCTGAGTAGCATGATGAAAAAAGGTATGAAGAAGTTTGGGTGCTCTGAAATTCTGCCACAGGAGATGCTCTCCATCGTCTATGATGCAATCTACCCTTTTGCGGTCACATGACTGAGCTGCATTGAGGCGGGAGTAGTGTGACAGCAAAAGCGGAGAGTACATCAAAGAAGATGGAGAGCATCTCCCTAAACGCTACTATACTACTCGCTCAGTAGTATGATGGCAAGAGCTATGATTTAGTTGGGTGCTCGGAAATTCTGCCCCTGGAGTGCTCTCCATCGTTTATGCACTCTCCTCTTTTGCGTTCACACTACTCGCGCCAAAAGCAGGTCAGTCATTGTGACCGCAAAATTGTCGATTGCATCAAAGACGATGGAGAGAATTTCCCTAAACGCTGCTATACTACTCGCTAAGTAGTACGCTGGCAAAAGGTATGAGGAAGTTGGAGTGCTCTGAATTCTGCACGGTGAGATGCTCTCCATGGTCTATGATTCAATCTACCCTTTTGCGGTCACAATGAGTGAGCTGCATTGTGGCGTGAGTAGTGTGACCGCAAACGAGGAGAGTGCATCATACACGATGGAGAGCATCTGTAGGAGCAGAATTTCAGAGCACCCCAACTTCCTCATACTTATGGCCATCATACTACTGAGCGAGTAGTATAGCAGCGTTTAGGGAGATACTCTCCATCGTCTATGATGCACTCTCCTCTTTGGCTGTCACACTACTCACTCCACAATGCAGCTCAGTCATTGTGACCGCAAATTGTAGATTGCATCATAGACGATGGAGAGAATCTCCCTAAACGCTGCTATACTACTCGCTCAGTAGCATGATGAGAAAAGGTATGAGAAGTTGGGGTGCTCTGAAATTCTACCCGTGGAGATGCTTTCCATCGCCTATGATGCAATCTACCCTTTTGCGGTCACAATGAATGAGCTGCATTGTGGCGTGAGTAGTGTGATCGCAAAAGAGGAGAGTGCATTATAGACGATGGAGAGCATCTCCCTAAACGCTGCTATACTACTCGCTCAGTAGTATGATGGCAAATGGTATGAGGAAGTTGGGGTGCTCTGAAATTCTGCCCTAGAGATGCTCTCCATTGTCTATGATGCACTCTCCTCTTTTGCGGTCACACTACCGCCACACTGCAGCTGTCATGTGAACGAAAATGGTAGATTGCATCATAGACGATGGAGAGCATCTCCATAAACGCTGCTATACTACTCGTTCAGTAGTATGATGGCAAAAGGTATGAGGAAGTTGCGGTGCTCTGAAATTCTGCCCCTGGAGATGCTCTCCATTGTGTATGATGCACTCTCCTCTTTGAGGTCACACTACCGCCTCAATGCAGCTCAGTCATTGTGACCGCAAAAGTGTAGATTGCATCATAGACGATGGAGAGCATCTCCCTAAACGCTGCTATACTATTCGCTCAGTAGTATGATGGCAAATGTATGAGGAAGTTGGGGTGCTCTAAAATTCTGCCACTGGAGATGCTCTCCATCGTCTATGATGCAATATACCCTTTTGCGGCCACAATGACTGAACTGCATTGTGGCGGTAGTGTGACCGCAAAAGAGGAGAGTGCATCATAGACGATGGAGAACATCTCCATAAACGCTGCTATACTACTCCCTCAGTAGTATGATGGCAAATGGTATGAGGAAGTTAGGGTGCTCTGAAATTCTGCCCCTTGAGATGCTCGCCATTGTCTATGATGCACTCTTCTCTTTTGCGGTCACACTACCGCCACAATGCAGCTCAGTCATTGTGACCACGAAAGGGTAGATTGCAGAACAGACGATGGAGAGCATCTACAGGGGCAGAATTTCAGAGCACCCAACTTCCTCATACCTTTGTCATCATGCTACTGAGCGAGTAGTATAGCAGCGTTTAGGGAGATTCTCTCCATCGGCTATGATGCAATCTACAATTTTGCGGTCACAATGACTGAGCTGCATTGCGGAGGGAGTAGTGTGACCGCCAAAGAGGAGAGTGCATCATATACGATGGAGAGCATCTCCATAAACGCTGCTATACTACTCGCTCAGTAATATGATGGCAAATGGTATGAGGAAGTTAGGGTGTTCTGAAATTCTGCCCGGGGAGATGCTCTCCATCGTCTATGATGCAATCTACCCTTTTCGGTCACAATGACCGAGCTGCACTGTGGCGTAGTGTGACTGCAAAAGAAGAGAGTGCATCATATACAATGGAGAGCATATCCATTGGCAGAATTTCAGAGCACCCCAACTTCCTCATACTTTTTGCCATCATACTACTGAGCGTGTAGTATAGCAGCGTTTAGGGAGATGCTCTCCATCGTCTATGATGCACTCTCCTCTTTTGTGGTCACACTACTCCCGCCACAATGCAGCTCAGTCATTGTGACCGCAAAGTGAAGATTGCATCATATACGATGGACAGCATCTCCAGGGCAGAATTTCAGAGCACCCCACTTCCTCGTACCTTTTTGCCATCATACAACTGAGTGAATATTATAGCAGCGTTCAGGGAGATGCTCTCCATCGTCTATGATGCAATCTACCCTTTTGCGGTCACAATGACTGAGCTGCATTGTGGCGGGAGTAGTGTGACCGCAAAGAGGAGAGTGCATCATAGACGATGGAGAACATCTCCATAAACGCTGCTATACTACTCGCTCAGTAGCATGATGACAAAAGGTATGAGGAAGTTGGGGTGCTCTGAAATTCTACCCCTGGAGATGCTCTCCATCGCCTATGATGCAATCTACCCTTTTGCGGTCACAATGAATGAGCTGCATTGTGGCGTGAGTAGTGTGATCGCAAAAGAGGAGAGTGCGTTATAGACGATGGAGAGCATCTCCCTAAACGCTGCTATACTACTCGCTCAGTAGTATGATGGCAAATGGTATGAGGAAGTTGGGGTGCTCTGAAATTCTGCCCCTAGAGATGCTCTCCAGTGTCTATGATGCACTCTCCTCTTTTGCGGTCACACTACCGCCACACTGCAGCTGTCATTGTGAACGAAAATGGTAGATTGCATCATAGACCATGGAGAGCATCTCCATAAACGCTGCTATACTACTCGATCAGTAGTGTGAAGGCAAAAGGTATGAGGAAGTTGCGGTGCTCTGAAATTCTGCCCCTGGAGATGCTCTCCATTGTGTATGATGCACTCTCCTCTTTTGCGGTAACACTACCGCCACAAAGCAGCTCAGTCATTGTGACCGAAAAGGGTAGATTCCATTTAGACGATGGAGAGCATCTCCATGGGCAGAATTTCAGAGCACCACAACTTATTCATACCTTTTGCCTTCATACTACTAATAGTAGGTGATGGCAAAAAGTATAAGTTGGGGTGCTCTGAAATTCTGCCCATAGAGATGCTCTCCATCGTCTATTCTGCAATCTACCCTTTTGCGGTCACAATGACTGAGCTGCATTGTAGCGTAGTGTGACCGGAAAAGAGGAGAGTGCATCATAGACGATGGAGAGCATCTGTAGGGGCAGAATTTCAGAGCACCCCAACTTCCTCATACCTTTGGCCATCATACTACTGAGTGAGTAGTATAGCAGCGCTTAGGGAGATGCTCTCCATCGTCTATGATGCACTCTCCTCTTTTGTGGTCACACTACTCCCGCCACAATGCAGCTCAGTCACTGTGACCGCAAAAGGGTAGATTGCATCGTAGACGATGGAGAGAATCTCCCTAAACGCTGCTATACTACTCGCTCAGTAGTATGGCAAAAGGTATGAGGAAGTTGGGGTGCTCTGAAATTCTGCCCCTGGAGATGCTCTCCATCGTCTATGATGCACTCTCCTCTTTTGCGGTCACACTACTCGCGCCACAATGCAGCTCAGCCATTGTGACCTCAAAATTGTAGATTGCATCATAGACGATGGAGAGCATCTCCCTAAACGCTGGTATACTACTCGCTCAGTAGCATGATGACAAAAGGTATGAGGAAGTTGGGGTGCTCTGAAATTCTGCCCCTGAAGATGCTCTCCATCGTCTATGATGCAATCTACCCTTTTGCGGTCACAATGACTGAGCTGCATTGTGGCGTGAGTAGTGTGACAGCAAAAGAGGAGAGTGCATCATAGACGATGGAGAGCATCTCCATAAACGCTGCTATACTACTCGCTCAGTAGTATTATGCAAATGGTATGAGGAAGTTGGGGTGCTCTGAAATTCTTCCCCTGGAGATGCTCTCCTCGTCTGTTCTGCAATCTACCGTTTTGCGGTCACAATGACTGAGCTCCAATGTGGCAAGAGTAGTGTGACCGCAAAAGAGGAGAGTGCAATATACACGATGGAGAGCATCTGTAGGAGCAGAATTTCATAGCACTCCAACTTCCTCATACTTATGGCTATCATACTACTGAGCGAGTAGTATAGCAGCGTTTAGGGAGATACTCTCCATCGTCTATGATGCACTCTCCTCTTTGGCTGTCACACTACTCCCTCTCACAATGCAGCTCAGTCATTGTGACCGCAAAATTGTAGATTGCATCATATCCGATGGAGGAATCTCCCTAAACGATGCTATACTACTCGCTCAGTAGCATGATGACAAAAGGTATGAGGAAGTTGGGGTGCTCTGAAATTCTGCCCTGGAGATGCTCTCCATCGTGTATGATGCACTCTACCCTTTTGCGGGCACAATGACTGAACTGCATTGTGGCGGTATGTGACCGCAAAAGAGATTGCATCAGTAGTCGATGGAGAGCTTCTCCAGGGGCAGAATTTCAGAGGACCACAACTTCCTCATACCTTTTTCCTCACACTAGTATTAGTAGTATGATGGCAAAAGGTATGAATAAGTTAGGTGCTCTGAAATTCTGCCCCTGGAGATGCTCTCCATTGTCTGTTCTGGAATCTACCCTTTTGCGGTCACCATGACTAGCTGCATTGTGGCGGTAGTGGACCGCAAAGAGGAGAGGCATCGTATACAATGTAGAGCATCTCCAGGGGCAGAATTTCAGAGCACCCCAACTTCCTCATACTTTTGCCATCATACTACTGTGCGTGTAGTATAGCAGCGTTTAGGGAGATGCTCTCCATCGTCTATGATGCACTCTCCTCTTTTGCGGTCACACTACTCCCGTCACAATGCAGCTTAGTCATTTGACCGCAAAAGGGTAGATTGCATCATAGACGATGGAGAGCAGCTCCCTAAACGCTGCTATACTACTCGCTCAGTAGTATGATATATAGGATGATGGCAAAAGGTATGAGGAAGTTGGGGTGCTCTGAAATACTGCCCATGGAATGCTCTCCATCGTCTATGATGCAATCTACCCTTTTGCGGTCACATGACTGAGCTGCATTGTGTCGTAGTGTGACCGCAAAAGAGGAAGTGCATCATTGACGATGGAGAGCATCTCCTAAACGCTGCTATACTACTCGCTCAGTAGTATGATGCAAAAGGTATGAGGAAGTTCGGGTGCTCTGAAATTCTGCCGCTGGAGATGCTCTCCATTCTCTATGATGCACTCTCCTCTTTTGCTGTCACATTACCCACGCACATTGCGCTCAGTCATTCTGACCGCAAAAGGGTAGATTGCATCATAGACGATGTAGAGCATCTCCATAAACGCTGCTATACTACTCGCTCAGTAGTATGATGGTAAATGGTATGAGGAAGTTGGAGTGCTCTGAAATTCTGCCCCTGGAGATGCTCTCCATCGTCTATGATGCAATCAACCCTTTACGCCACAATGACTGAACTGCATTGTGGCGTTAGTGTGACCGCAAAGAGGAGAGTGCATCATAGATGGAGAGCATCTCCAGGGCAGAATTTCAGAGCACCCCAACTTCCTCATGCCTTTTGCCATCATACTACTGAGCGAGTAGTATAGCAGCGTTTAGGGAGATGCTCTCCATCGTCCTTGATGCACTCTCCTCTTTTGCGGTGACACTACTCGCGCCACAATGCAGCTCAGTCATTGTGACCGCAAAAGTGTAGATTCCATCATAGACGATGGAGAGCATCTCCATGCAGAATTTCAGAGCACCACAACTTATTCATACCTTTTGCTTCATACTACTATTAGTAGTATGATGGCAAAAAGTATAAGTTGGGGTGCTCTGAAATTCTGCCCATGGAGATGCTCTCCATCGTCTATGATGGAATCTACACTTTTGCGGTCACACTGACTGAGCTGCATTGTGGGTAGTGTGACCGGAAAAGGGAGAGTGCATCATAGACGATGGAGAGCATCTGTAGAGGCAGATTTCAGAGCACCCCAACTTCCTCATACCTTTGGCCATCATACTACTGAGCGAGTAGTATAGCAGCGCTTAGGGAGATGCTCCATCGTCTATGATGCACTCTCCTCTTTTGGGTCACCTACTCGCGCCACATGCAGCTCAGTCATTGTGAAAGCAAAGGGTAGATGCATCATAGTGATGGAGAGCATCTCCAGGGGCAGAATTTCAGAGCACCACAACTTCCTCACTTTGCAATCATACTGCAACTAGTAGTATGATTGCAAAGGTATAAATAAGTTGGGGTGCTCTGAAATTCTGCCCCTGGAGATGCTCTCCATCGTCTGTTCTGCAATCTACCCTTTCGCGGTCACAATGACTGATCTGCATTGTGGCGGTAGGTGACGCAAAGAGGAGAGTGCATCATAGACATGGCGAGCATCTCCAGGGGCAGAATTTCAGAGCACCCCAACTTCCTCATACCTTTTGCCATTATACTACTAAATCTTACTACTGAGCGAGTAGTATAGCAGCGTTTAGGGAGATGCTATCCATCGTCTATCATGCAATCTACCGTTTTGCGGTCACAATGACTGAGCTCCAATGTGGCGGGAGTAGTGTGACCGCAAAAGAGGAGAGTGCATCATACCGATGGAGAGCATCTGTAGGAGCAGAATTTCAGAGCACCCCAACTTCATCATACTTATGTCCATCATACTACTGAGCGAGTAGTATAGCAGGGTTTAGGGAGATACTCTCCATCGTCTATGTTGCACTCTCCTCTTTGGCGGTCACCTACTCAATCCACAATGCAAACTCAGTCTTGTGACCGCAAAATTGTAGATTGCATCATAGCCGATTTAGAAATCTCCCTAAACGCTGCTATACTACTCCCTCAGTAGCATGATGAAAAAAGGTATGAGGAAGTTGGGGTACTCTTGAAATTCTGCCCCTGGAGATGCTCTCCATCGTCTATGATGCACTCTCCTCTTCTGCCGTCACACTACTCGCGCCACAATGCAGCTCAGTCATTGTGAAAGCAAAAGGGTAGATGCATCATAGTCGGGGAGAGCATCTCCAGGGCAGAATTTCAGAGCACCACAACTTCCTCATACCTTTTGCCATCACACTACTATTAGTAGTATGATGGCAAAAGGTATGAATAAGTTGAGGTGCTCTGAAATTCTGCCCCTGGAGATGCTCTCCATCATCTATGATGCAATCTACCCATTTGCGGCCACAATGAATGAACTGCATTGTGGCGGGAGTGTGTGACAGCAAAAGAGGAGAGTGGATCATAGACGATGGAGATCATCTCCATAAACGCTGCTATACTACTCGCTCAGTAGTATGATGTAGTAGGATGATGTCAAAAGGTATGAGGAAGTTGGGTGCTCTGAAATTCTGCCCGGGGAGATGCTCTCCATCGTCTATGATGCACTCTCCTCTTTTGTGGTCACACTACTCCCGCCACAATGCAGCTCAGTCATTGTGATCGAAAAGGTTAGATTTTATCATAGACGATGGAGAGCATCTCCAAGGGCAGAATTTCAGAGCACCCCAACTTCCTTATACTTTTTGCCATCATACTACTGAGCGAGTAGTATAGCAGCGTTTAGGGAGATGCTATTGATCGTCTATGATGCACTCTCCTCTTTTGCGGTCAAACTACTCCCGCCACAATGCAGCTCAGTCCTTGTGACCGCAAAAGGGTAGATTGCATCATAGACGATGGAGAGCATCTCCCTAAACGCTGCTATACTACTCGCTGAGTAGCATGATGAAAAAAGGTATGAAGAAGTTTGGGTGCTCTGAAATTCTGCCACAGGAGATGCTCTCCATCGTCTATGATGCAATCTACCCTTTTGCGGTCACAATGACTGAGCTGCATTGAGGCGGAGTAGTGTGACAGCAAAAGCGGAGAGTACATCAAAGAAGATGGAGAGCATCTCCCTAAACGCTACTATACTACTCGCTCAGTAGTATGATGGCAAGAGCTATGATTTAGTTGGGGTGCTCGGAAATTCTGCCCCTGGAGATGCTCTCCACGTTTATGATGCACTCTCCTCTTTTGCGTTCACACTACTCGCGCCAAAATGCAGGTCAGTCATTGTGACCGCAAAATTGTCGATTGCATCAAAGACGATGGAGAGAATTTCCCTAAACGCTGCTATACTACTCGCTAAGTAGTACGCTGGCAAAAGGTATGAGGAAGTTGGAGTGCTCTGAAATTCTGCACGGTGAGATGCTCTCCATGGTCTATGATTCAATCTACCCTTTTGCGGTCACAATGAGTGAGCTGCATTGTGGCGTGAGTAGTGTGACCGCAAACGAGGAGAGTGCATCATACACGATGGAGAGCATCTGTAGGAGCAGAATTTCAGAGCACCCCAACTTCCTCATACTTATGGCCATCATACTACTGAGCGAGTAGTATAGCAGCGTTTAGGGAGATACCTCCATCGTCTATGATGCACTCTCCTCTTGGCTGTCACACTACTCACTCCACAATGCAGCTCAGTCATTGTGACCGCAAAATTGTAGATTGCATCATAGACGATGGAGAGAATCTCCCTAAACGCTGCTATACTACTCGCTCAGTAGCATGATGAGAAAAGGTATGAGAAAGTTGGGGTGCTCTGAAATTCTACCCGTGGAGATGCTTTCCATCGCCTATGATGCAATCTACCCTTTTGCGGTCACAATGAATGAGCTGCATTGTGCGTGGTAGTGTGATCGCAAAAGAGGAGAGTGCATTATAGACGATGGAGAGCATCTCCCTAAACGCTGCTATACTACTCGCTCAGTAGTATGATGGCAAATGGTATGAGGAAGTTGGGGTGCTCTGAAATTCTGCCCCTAGAGATGCTCTCCATTGTCTATGATGCACTCTCCTCTTTTGCGGTCACACTACCGCCACACTGCAGCTGTCATTGTGAACGAAAATGGTAGATTGCATCATAGACGATGGAGAGCATCTCCATAAACGCTGCTATACTACTCGTTCAGTAGTATGATGGCAAAAGGTATGAGGAAGTTGCGGTGCTCTGAAATTCTGCCCCTGGAGATGCTCTCCATTGTGTATGATGCACTCTCCTCTTTTGAGGTCACACTACCGCCTCAATGCAGCTCAGTCATTGTGACCGCAAAAGTGTAGATTGCATCATAGACGATGGAGAGCATCTCCCTAAACGCTGCTATACTATTCGCTCAGTAGTATGATGGCAAATGGTATGAGGAAGTTGGGGTGCTCTAAAATTCTGCCACTGGAGATGCTCTCCATCGTCTATGATGCAATATACCCTTTGCGGCCACAATGACTGAACTGCATTGTGGCGGTAGTGTGACCGCAAAAGAGGAGAGTGCATCATAGACGATGGAGAACATCTCCATAAACGCTGCTATACTACTCCCTCAGTAGTATGATGGCAAATGGTATGAGGAAGTTAGGGTGCTCTGAAATTCTGCCCTTGAGATGCTCGCCATTGTCTATGATGCACTCTTCTCTTTTGCGGTCACACTACCGCCACAATGCAGCTCAGTCATTGTGACCACGAAAGGGTAGATTGCAGAACAGACGATGGAGAGCATCTACAGGGGCAGAATTTCAGAGCACCCCAACTTCCTCATACCTTTTGTCATCATGCTACTGAGCGAGTAGTATAGCAGCGTTTAGGGAGATTCTCCATCGGCTATGATGCAATCTACAATTTTGCGGTCACAATGACTGAGCTGCATTGCGGAGGGAGTAGTGTGACCGCCAAAGAGGAGAGTGCATCATATACGATGGAGAGCATCTCCATAAACGCTGCTATACTACTCGCTCAGTAATATGATGGCAAATGGTATGAGGAAGTTAGGGTGTTCTGAAATTCTGCCGGGGAGATGCTCTCCATCGTCTATGATGCAATCTACCCTTTTCGGTCACAATGACCGAGCTGCACTGTGGCGTAGTGTGACTGCAAAAGAAGAGAGTGCATCATATACAATGGAGAGCATATCCATTGGCAGAATTTCAGAGCACCCCAACTTCCTCATACTTTTTGCCATCATACTACTGAGCGTGTAGTATAGCAGCGTTTAGGGGAGCTGCTCCATCGTCTATGATGCACTCTCCTCTTTTGTGGTCACACTACTCCCGCCACAATGCAGCTCAGTCATTGTGACCGCAAAAGTGAAGATTGCATCATATACGATGGACAGCATCTCCAGGGGCAGAATTTCAGAGCACCCCAACTTCCTCGTACCTTTTTGCCATCATACAACTGAGTGAATATTATAGCAGCGTTCAGGGAGATGCTCTCCATCGTCTATGATGCAATCTACCCTTTTGCGGTCACAATGACTGAGCTGCATTGTGGCGGGAGTAGTGTGACCGCAAAAGAGGAGAGTGCATCATAGACGATGGAGAACATCTCCATAAACGCTGCTATACTACTCGCTCAGTAGCATGATGACAAAAGGTATGAGGAAGTTGGGGTGCTCTGAAATTCTACCCCTGGAGATGCTCTCCATCGCCTATGATGCAATCTACCCTTTTGCGGTCACAATGAATGAGCTGCATTGTGGCGTGAGTAGTGTGATCGCAAAAGAGGAGAGTGCGTTATAGACGATGGAGAGCATCTCCCTAAACGCTGCTATACTACTCGCTCAGTAGTATGATGGCAAATGGTATGAGGAAGTTGGGGTGCTCTGAAATTCTGCCCTAGAGATGCTCTCCAGTGTCTATGATGCACTCTCCTCTTTTGCGGTCACACTACCGCCACACTGCAGCTGTCATTGTGAACGAAAATGGTAGATTGCATCATAGACCATGGAGAGCATCTCCATAAACGCTGCTATACTACTCGATCAGTAGTGTGAAGGCAAAAGGTATGAGGAAGTTCCGGTGCTCTGAAATTCTGCCCCTGGAGATGCTCTCCATTGTGTATGATGCACTCTCCTCTTTTGCGGTAACACTACCGCCACAAAGCAGCTCAGTCATTGTGACCGAAAAGGGTAGATTCCATTATAGACGATGGAGAGCATCTCCATGGGCAGAATTTCAGAGCACCACAACTTATTCATACCTTTTGCCTTCATACTACTAATAGTAGGATGATGGCAAAAAGTATAAGTTGGGGTGCTCTGAAATTCTGCCCATAGAGATGCTCTCCATCGTCTATTCTGCAATCTACCCTTTTGCGGTCACAATGACTGAGCTGCATTGTAGCGGTAGTGTGACCGGAAAAGAGGAGAGTGCATCATAGACGATGGAGAGCATCTGTAGGGGCAGAATTTCAGAGCACCCCAACTTCCTCATACCTTGGCCATCATACTACTGAGTGAGTAGTATAGCAGCGCTTAGGGAGATGCTCTCCATCGTCTATGATGCACTCTCCTCTTTTGTGGTCACACTACTCCCGCCACAATGCAGCTCAGTCACTGTGACCGCAAAAGGGTAGATTGCATCGTAGACGATGGAGAGAATCTCCCTAAACGCTGCTATACTACTCGCTCAGTAGTATGATGGCAAAAGGTATGAGGAAGTTGGGGTGCTCTGAAATTCTGCCCTGGAGATGCTCTCCATCGTCTATGATGCACTCTCCTCTTTTGCGGTCACACTACTCGCGCCACAATGCAGCTCAGCCATTGTGACCTCAAAATTGTAGATTGCATCATAGACGATGGAGAGGCATCTCCCTAAACGCTGGTATACTACTCGCTCAGTAGCATGATGACAAAAGGTATGAGGAAGTTGGGGTGCTCTGAAATTCTGCCCCTGAAGATGCTCTCCATCGTCTATGATGCAATCTACCCTTTTGCGGTCACAATGACTGAGCTGCATTGTGGCGTGAGTAGTGTGACAGCAAAAGAGGAGAGTGCATCATAGACGATGGAGAGCATCTCCATAAACGCTGCTATACTACTCGCTCAGTAGTATTATGGCAAATGGTATGAGGAAGTTGGGGTGCTCTGAAATTCTTCCCCTGGAGATGCTCTCCATCGTCTGTTGCAATCTACCGTTTTGCGGTCACAATGACTGAGCTCCAATGTGGCAAGAGTAGTGTGACCGCAAAAGAGGAGAGTGCAATATACACGATGGAGAGCATCTGTAGGAGCAGAATTTCATAGCACTCCAACTTCCTCATACTTATGGCTATCATACTACTGAGCGAGTAGTATAGCAGCGTTTAGGGAGATACTCTCCATCGTCTATGATGCACTCTCCTCTTTGGCGGTCACACTACTCACTCCACAATGCAACTCAGTCATTGTGACCTCAAAATTGTACATGTATCATAGCCGATGGAGAGAATCTCACTAAACGCTGCTATACTACTCGCTCAGTAGCATCATGAAAAAAGGTATGAGGAAGTTGGGGTGCTCTGAAATTCTGCCCTGGAGATGCTCTCCATCGTCTATGATGCACTCTCCTCTTTTGCGGTCAAACTACTCGCGCCACAATGCAGCTCAGTCATTGTGACCGCAAAAGTGTAGATTGCATTATAGACGATGGAGAGCATCTCCCTAAACGCTGCTATACTACTCGCTCAGTAGTATGATGGCAAATGGTATGAGGAAGTTGGGGTGCTCTAAAATTCTGCCACTGGAGATGCTCTCCATCGTCTATGATGCAATATACCCTTTTGCGGCCACAATGACTGAACTGCATTGTGGCGGTAGTGTGACCGCAAAAGAGGAGAGTGCATCATAGACAATGGAGAGGATCTCTAGGGGCAGAATTTCAGAGCACCCCAACTTCCTCATACCATTTGCCATCATACTACTGAGCGAGTAGTATAGCAGCGTTTAGGGAGATATTCTCCATCCTCTATGATGCACTCTCCTCTTTTGTGGTCACACTACTCCCGCCACAATGCAGCTCAGTCATTGTGACCGCAAAAGGGTAGTTTGCATCATAGACGATGGAGAGCATCTCCCTAAACGCTGCTACACTACTCGGTCAGTAGTATGATGGCAAAAGGTATGAGGAAGTTGGGGTGCTCTGAAATTCTGCCCCTGGAGATGCTCCATCGTCTATGATGCACTCTCCTCTTTTGTGGTCACACTATTCCCGCCACAATGCAGCTCAGTCATTGTGACCGCAAAAGGGTAGATTGCATCATAGACGATGGAGAGCATCTCCAGGGAAGAATTTCATAGCACCCCAACTTCCTCATATCTTTTGCCATCATACTACTGAGCGAGTAGAATAGTAGCGTTTAGGGAGATGCTCTCCATTGTCTATACTGCAATCTACCCTTTTGCGGCCACAATGACTGAGCTGCATTGTGGCGCGAGTAGTGTGACTGCAAAAGAGGAGAGTGCATCGTAGACGATGAAGAGCATCTCCCTAAACGTTGCTATACTACTCGCTCAGTAGTATGATGGCAAAAGGTATGAGGAAGTTAGGGTGCTCTGAAATTCTGCCCCTGGAGATGCTCTCCATTGTCTATGATGCACTCTCCTCTTTTGCGGTAACACTACCGCCACAAAGCAGCTCAGTCATTGTGACCGAAAAGGGTAGATTCCATCATAGACGATGGAGAGCATCTCCATGGGCAGAATTTCAGAGCACCACAACTTATCATACCTTTTGCCTTCATTCTACTATTAGTAGTATGATGGCAAAAAGTATAAGTTGGGGTGCTCTGAAATTCTGCCCAAAGAGATGCTCTCCATCGTCTATTCTGAATCTACCCTTTTGCGGTCACAATGACTGAGCTGCATTGTAGCGGTTGTGTGACGGAAAAGAGGAGAGTGCATCATAGACGATGGAGAGCATCTGTAGGGGCAGAATTTCAGAGCACCCCAACTTCCTCATACCTTTGGCCATCATACAACTGAGCGAGTAGTATAGCAGCGCTTAGGGAGATGCTCCCATCGTCTATGATGCACTCTCCTCTTTTGTGGTACACTACTCCCGCCACAATGCAGCTCAGTCACTGTGACCGCAAAAGGGTTGATTGCATCGTAGACGATGGAGAGCATCTCTCTAAACGCTGCTATACTAATCGTCAGTAGCATGATGGCAAAAGGTATGAGGAAGTGGGGTGCTCTGAAATTCTGCCCCTGGAGATGCTCTCCATCGTCTATGATGCACTCTCCTCTTTGCGGTCACACTACTCGCGCCACAATGCAGCACAGCCATTGTGACCTCAAAATTGTAGATTGCATCATAGACGATGGAGAGCATCTCTCTAAACGCTGCTATACTACTCGCTCAGTAGCATGATGACAAAAGGTATGAGGAAGTTGGGGTGCTCTGAAATTCCGCCCCTGGAGCTGCTCTCCATCGTCTATGATGCAATCTACCCTTTTGCGGTCACAATGACTGAGCTGCATTGTGGCGTGAGTAGTGTGACAGCAAAAGCGGAGAGTGCATCATAGACGATGGAGAGCATCTCCATAAACGCTACTATACTACTCGCTCAGTAGTATGATGGCAAATGGTATGAGGAAGTTGGGGTGCTCTGAAATTCTTCCCCTGGAGATGCTCTCCATCGTCTGTTCTGCAATCTACCGTTTTGCGGTCACAATGACTGAGCTCCAATGTGGCAGGAGTAGTGTGACAGCAAAAGAGGAGATTGCAACATACACGATGGAGAGCTTCTGTAGGAGCAAAATTTCAAAGCACATCCAACTTCCTCATACCTTTTGCCATCATCCTACTACATCATACTACTGAGCGAGTAGTATAGCAGCGTTTAGGGAGATGATCTCCATCGTCTATGATGCACTCACCTCTTTTGCGGTCACACTACCGCCACAATGCAGCTCAGTCATTGTGACCGCAAAAGGGTAGATTGCATCATAGTGGATGGAGAGCATCTCCAGGGGCAGAATTTCAGAGCACCTTAACTTCCTCATACCTTTTGCCATCATACTTCTGAGCGACTAGTATAGCAGCGTTTAGGAGATGCTCTCCATCGTCTATGATGCAATCTACTCTTTTGCGGCCACAATGAATGAGCTGCATTGTGGCGGGAGTAGTGTGACAGCAAAAGAGGAGAGTGCATCATAGACGAGGGAGATCATCTCCCTAAACGCTGCTATACTACTCGCTCAGTAGTATGATGTAGTAGGATGATGGCAAAAGGTATGAGGAAGTTGGGGTGCTCTGAAATTCTGCCCGGGGAGATGCTCTCCATCGTCTATGATGCAATCTACCCTTTTCGGTCACAATGACCGAGCTGCACTGTGTCGGTAGTGTGACCGCAAAAGAAGAGAGTGCATCATATACAATGGAGAGCATCTCCAGGGGCAGAATTTCAGAGCACCCCAACTTCCTCATACCTTTTGTCATCATGCTACTGAGCGAGTAGTATAGCAGCGTTTAGGGAGATTCTCTCAATCGGCTATGATGCAATCTACAATTTTGCGGTCACAATGACTGAGTTGCATTGTGGATTGAGTAGTGTGACCGCCAAAGAGGAGAGTGCAACATAGACGATGGAGACTACCTCCCTAAACGCTGCTATATTACTCGCCAGTAGTATGATGGACATAATTATGAGGAAGTTGGGGTGCTCTGAAATTCTGCTCCTACAGATGCTCTCCATCGTGTATGATGCACTCTCCTCTTTGCGGTCACACTACTCGCGCCACAATGCAGCTCAGTCATTGTGAAAGCAAAAGGGTAGATTGCATCATAGTCGATGGAGAGCATCTCCAGGGCAGAATTTCAGAGCACCACAACTTCCTCATAACTTTTGCAATCATACTGCTACTAGTAGTATGATTGCAAAAGGTATAAATAAGTTGGGGTTCACTGAAATTCTGCCCCTGGAGATGCTCTCCATCGTCTGTTCTGCAATCTACCCTTTCGCGGTCACAATGACTAAGCTGCATTGTGGCGGTAGTGTGACCGCAAAAGAGGAGAGTGCATCATAGACAATGGCGAGCATCTCCAGGGGCAGAATTTCAGAGCACCCCAACTTCCTCATACCTTTTGCCATTATACTACTAAATCTTACTACTGAACGAGTATTATAGCAGCGTTTAGGGAGATGCTATCCATCGTCTATCATGCAATCTACCGTTTTGCGGTCACAATGACTGAGCTCCAATGTGGCGGGAGTAGTGTGACCGCAAAAGAGGAGAGTGCATCATACACGATGGAGAGCATCTGTAGGAGCAGAATTTCAGAGCACCCCAACTTCCTCATAATTATGGCCATCATACTACTGAGCGAGTAATATAGCAGCGTTTAGGGAGGTAGTCTCCATCGTCTATGTTGCACTCTCCTCTTGGCGGTCACACTACTCAATCCACAATGCAACTCAGTCATTGTGACCGCCAAAATTGTAGATTGCATCATAGCCGATTGAGAGAATCTCCCTAAACGCTGCTATACTACTCGCTCAGTAGCATGATGACAAAAGGTATGAGGAAGTTGGGGTGCTCTGAAATTCTGCCCCTGGAGATGCTCTCCATCGTCTATGATGCAATCTACCCTTTTGCGGTCACAATGAATGAGCTGCATTGTGGCATGAGTAGTGTGACAGCAAAAGAGGAGAGTGCATCATAGACGATGGTGAGCATCTCCATAAACGCTGCTATATACTCGCTCAGTAGTATGATGGCAAATGGTATGGGAAGTTGGGGTGCTCTGAAATTCTTCCCCTGGAGATGCTCTCCATCGTCTGTTCTGCAATCTACCGTTTTGCGGTCACAATGACTGAGCACCAAGTGGCAAGAGTAGTGTGACCGCAAAAGAGGAGAGTGCAACATACACGATGGAGAGCATCTGTAGGAGCAGAATTTCATAGCACTCCAACTTCCTCATACTTATGGCTATCATACTACTGAGCGAGTAGTTGTATAGCAGCGTTTAGGGAGATACTCTCCATAGTCTATGATGCACTCTCCTCTTTGGCGGGTCACACTACTCACTCCACAATGCAACTCAGTCATTGTGACCTCAAAATTGTAGATTGTATCATAGCCAATGGAGAGAATCTCCCTAAACGCTGCTATACTACTCGCTCAGTAGCATGATGAAAAAAGGTATGAGGAAGTTGGGGTGCTCTGAAATTCTGCCCCTGGAGATGCTCTCCCATCGCTATGATGCACTCTCCTTTTTGCGGTCAAACTACTCGCGCAACAATGCAGCTCAGTCACTGTGACCGCAAAAGGGTAGATTGCATCATAGACGATGGATAGCATCTCTCTAAACGCAGCTATACTACTCGCTCAGTAGCATGATGACAAAAGGTATGAGGAAGTTGGGGTGCTCTGAAATTCTACCCTGGAGATGCTCTCCATCGCCTATGATGCAATCTACCCTTTGCGGTCACAATGAATGAGCTGCATTGTGCCGTGAGTAGTGTGATCGCAAAAGAGGAGAGTGCATTATAGACGATGGAGAGCATCTCCTAAACGCTACTCTACTACTCGCTCAGTAGTATGATGGCAAATGGTATGAGGAAGTTGGGGTGCTCTGAAATTCTGCCCCTAGAGATGCTCTCCATTGTCTATGATGCACTCTCCTCTTTGCGGTCACACTACCGCCTCAATGCAGCTCAGTCATTGTGACCGCAAAAGTGTAGATTGCATCATAGACGATGGAGAGCATCTCCCTAAACGCTACTATACTACTCGCTCAGTAGTATGATGGCAAATGGTATGAGGAAGTGGGGTGCTCTAAAATTCTGCAACTGGAGATGCTCTCCATCGTCTATGATGCAAATATACCCTTTTGCGGCCACAATGATGAACTGCATTGTGGCGGTAGTGTGACCGCAAAAGAGGAGAGTGCATCATAGACGATGGAGAGCATCTCCAGTGGCAGAATTTCAGAGCACCCCAACTTCCTCATACCTTTTGTCATCATACTACTGAGCGAGTAGTATAGCAGCGTTTAGGGAGATATTCTCCATCCTCTATGATGCACTCTCTTCTTTTGTGGTCACACTACTCCCGCCACAATGCAGCTCAGTCATTGTGACCGCAAAAGGGTAGTTTGCATCATAGACGATGGAGAGCATCTCCCTAAACGCTGCTATACTACTCGGTCAGTAGTATGATGGCAAAAGGTATGAGGAAGTTGGGGTGCTCTGAAATTCTGCCACTTGAGATGCTCTCCATCGTCTATGATGCACTCTCCTCTTTTGTGGTCACACTATTCCCGCCACAATGCAGCTCAGTCATTGTGACCGCCAAAGGGAAGATTGCATCATATACGATGGAGAGTATCTCCCTAAACGCTGCTATACTACTCGCTCAGTAGCATGATGACAAAAGGTATGAGGAAGTTAGGGTGCTCTGAAATTCTACCCGGGGAGATGCGCTCCATCGTCTATGATGCAATCTACCCTTTTCGGTCACAATGACCGAGCTGCACTGTGGCGGTAGTGTGACTGCAAAAGAAGAGAGTGCATCATGTACAATGGAGAGCATCTCCATTGGCAGAATTTCAGAGCACCCCAACTTCCTCATACTTTCTGCCATCATACTACTGAGCGTGTAGTATAGCAGCGTTTAGGGAGATGCTCTCCATCCTCTATGATGCACTTGCCTCTTTTGTGGTCACACTACTCCCGCCACAATGCAGCTCAGTCATTGTGACCGCAAAAGGGAAGATTGCATCATATACGATGGACAGCATCTCCAGGGGCAGAATTTCAGAGCACCACAACTTCCTCATAACTTTTGCAATCATACTGCTACTAGTAGTATGATTGCAAAAGGTATAAATAAGTTGGGGTTCTCTGAAATTCTGCCCTGGAGATGCTCTCCATCGTCTGTTCTGCAATCTACCCTTTCGCGGTCACAATGACTAAGCTGCATTGTGGCGGTAGTGTGACCGCAAAAGAGGAGAGTGCATCATAGACAATGGCGAGCATCTCCAGAGGCAGAATTTCAGAGCACCCCAACTTCCTCATACCATTGCCATTATACTACTAAATCTTACTACTGAACGAGTATTATAGCAGCGTTTAGGGAGATGCTATCCATCGTCTATCATCAATCTACCGTTTTGCGGTCACAATGACTGAGCTCCAATGTGGCGGGAAGTAGGTGACCGCAAAAGCGGAGAGTGCATCATACACGATGGAGAGCATCTGTAGGAGCAGAATTTCAGAGCACCCAACTTCCTCATACTTATGTCCATCATACTACTGAGCGAGTAATATAGCAGCGTTTAGGGAGATAGTCTCCATCGTCTATGTTGCACTCTCTCTTTGGCGGTCACACTACTCAATCCACAATGCAACTCAGTCATTGTGACCGCAAAATTGTAGATTGCATCATAGCCGATTGAGAGAATCTCCCTAAACGCTGCTATACTACTCGCTCAGTAGCATGATGACAAAAGGTATGAGGAAGTTGGGTGCTCTGAAATTCTGCCCCTGGAGATGCTCTCCATCGTCTATGATGCAATCTACCCTTTTGCGGTCACAATGAATGAGCTGCATTGTGGCATGAGTAGTGTGACAGCAAAAGAGGAGAGTGCATCATAGACGATGGTGAGCATCTCCATAAACGCTGATATACTACTCGCTCAGTAGTATGATGGCAAATGGTATGAGGAAGTTGGGGTGCTCTGAAATTCTTCCCCTGGAGATGCTCTCCATCGTCTGTTCTGCAATCTACCGTTTTGCGGTCACAATGACTGAGCACCAATGTGGCAAGAGTAGTGTGACCGCAAAAGAGGAGAGTGCAACATACACGATAGAGAGCATCTGCAGGAGCAGAATTCATAGCACTCCAACTTCCTCATACTTATGGCTATCATACTACTGAGCGAGTAGTATAGCAGCGTTTAGGGAGATACTCTCCATAGTCTATGATGCACTCTCCTCTTTGGCGGTCACACTACTCACTCCACAATGCAACTCAGTCATTGTGACCTCAAAATTGTAGATTGTATCATAGCCAATGGAGAGAATCTCCCTAAACGCTGCTATACTACTCGCTCAGTAGCATGATGAAAAAAGGTATGAGGAAGTTGGGGTGCTCTGAAATTCTGCCCTGGAGATGCTCTCCATCGCTATGATGCACTCTCCTCTTTTGCGGTCAAACTACTCGCGCAACAATGCAGCTCAGTCACTGTGACCGCAAAAGGGTAGATTGCATCATAGACGATGGATAGCATCTCTCTAAACGCAGCTATACTACTCGCTCAGTAGCATGATGACAAAAGGTATGAGGAAGTTGGGGTGCTCTGAAATTCTACCCCTGGAGATGCTCTCCATCGCCTATGAGCAATCTACCCTTTTGCGGTCACAATGAATGTGCTGCATTGTGCCGTGAGTAGTGTGATCGCAAAAGAGGAGAGTGCATTATAGACGATGGAGAGCATCTCCCTAAACGCTACTCTACTACTCGCTCAGTAGTATGATGGCAAATGGTATGAGGAAGTTGGGGTGCTCTGAAATTCTGCCCTAGAGATGCTCTCCATTGCTATGATGCACTCTCCTCTTTTGCGGTCACACTACCGCCTCAATGCAGCTCAGTCATTGTGACCGCAAAAGTGTAGATTGCATCATAGACGATGGAGAGCATCTCCCTAAACGCTACTATACTACTCGCTCAGTAGTATGATGGCAAATGGTATGAGGAAGTTGGGGTGCTCTAAAATTCTGCACTGGAGATGCTCTCCATCGTCTATGATGCAATATACCCTTTTGCGGCCACAATGACTGAACTGCATTGTGGCGGTAGTGTGACCGCAAAAGAGGAGAGTGCATCATAGACGATGGAGAGCATCTCCAGTGGCAGAATTTCAGAGCACCCCAACTTCCTCATACCTTTTGTCATCATACTACTGAGCGAGTAGTATAGCAGCGTTTAGGGAGATATTCTCCATCCTCTATGATGCACTCTCCTCTTTTGGTCACACTACTCCGCCACAATGCAGCTCAGTCATTGTGACCGCAAAAGGGTAGTTTGCATCATAGACGATGGAGAGCATCTCCCTAAACGCTGCTATACTACTCGGTCAGTAGTATGATGACAAAAGGTATGAGGAAGTTGGGGTGCTCTGAAATTCTGCCACTTGAGATGCTCTCCATCGTCTATGATGCACTCTCCTCTTTTGTGTCACACTATTCCCGCCACAATGCAGCTCAGTCCATTGTGACCGCAAAAGGGAAGATTGCATCATATACGATGGAGAGTATCTCCCTAAACGCTGCTATACTACTCGCTCAGTAGCATGATGACAAAAGGTATGAGGAAGTTAGGGTGCTCTGAAATTCTGCCCGGGAGATACGCTCCATCGTCTATGATGCAATCTACCCTTTTCGGTCACAATGACCGAGCTGCACTGTGGCGGTAGTGTGACTGCAAAAGAAGAGAGTGCATCATGTACAATGGAGAGCATCTCCATTGGCAGAATTTCAGAGCACCCCTTCCTCATACTTTTTGCCATCATACTACTGAGCGTGTAGTATAGCAGCGTTTAGGGAGATGCTCTCCATCCTCTATGATGCACTCGCCTCTTTTGGTCACACTACTACCCACAATGCAGTTCAGTCATTGTGACCGCAAAGGGAAGATTGCATCATATCGATGGAGAGCATCTCCAGGGGCAGAATTCAGAGCACCCCAACTTCCTCGTACCTTTTTGCCATCATACACTGAGTGAATATTATAGCAGCGTTCAGGGAGATGCTCTGCATCGTCTATGAAGCAATCTACCCTTTTGCCGTCACAATGAATGAGCTGCATTGTGGCGGGTAGTGTGACTGCAAAAGAGGAGAGTGCATCGTAGACGATGGCGAGCACTCCCTAAACGTTGCTATACTACTCGCTCAGTAGCATGATGACAAAAGGTATGAGGAAGTGGGTGCTCTGAAATTCTGCCCCTGGAGATGCTCTCCATCGTCTATGATGCAATCAACCCTTTTGCGGTCACAATGACTGAGCTGCATTGTGGCGGGAGTAGTGTGACCGCAAAAGAGGAGAAGTGCATCATAGACGATGGAGAGCATCTCCAGGGGCAGAATTCAGAGCACCCCAACTTCCTCATACCTTTTGCCATCATACTACTGAGCGAGTAGTTATAGCAGCGTTTAGGGAGATGCTCTCCATCGTCTATGATGCACTCTGCTCTTTTGCGGTCAAACTACTCGCGCCACAATGCAGCTCAGTCATTGTGACCGCAAAGGGTAGATTGCATCATAGACGATGGAGAGCATCCTCCCTAAACGCTGCTATACTACTCACTCATACCTTTTGCCATCATATTACTGAGCAAGTTTGGGGTGCTCTGAAATTCTGCCCTGGATGCTCTCCATCGTCTATGATGCAATGTACCCTTTTGCGGTCACAATGACTGAGCTGCATTGTGGCGTGAGTAGTGTGACCGCAAAAGAGGAGAGTGCATTATAGACGATGGAGAGCATCTCCAAACGCTGCTATACTGCTCGCTCAGTAGTATGATGGCAAAAGGTATGAGGAAGTTGGGGTGCTCTGAAATTCTGCCCCTGGAGATGCTCTCCATCGTCTATGATGAAACTCTCCTCTTTTGCGGTCACACTACTCGCGCCACAATGCAGCTCAGTCATTGTGACCGCAAAAGGGTAGATGCGTCATAGACGATGGATAGCATCTCCCTAAACGCTGCTATACTACTCGCTGAGTAGCATGATGAGAAAAAAGGTATGAGGAAGTGGGGTGCTCTGAAATTCTGCCGCTGGAGATACTGTCCATACGTCTATGATGCAATCTACGCTTTGCGATCACAATGACTGAGCTGCATTGAGGCGGGAGTAGGTGAGAGCAAAAGAGGAGAGTACATCAGAAGATGGAGAGCATCTCCATAAACGCTGCAATACTACTCGCTCGGTAGTATGATGGCAAATGGTATGAGGAAGTTAGAGTGCTCTGAAAATTATACCCCTGGAGATGCTCTCCATTGTCTATGCTGCACTCTCCTCTTTCCGTCACACTACCGCCTCAATGCAGCTCAGTCATTGTGACGCAAAAGGGTAGAGTGCATAATAGACGAGGAGAGCATCTCCCAAAACGCTGCTATACTACTCGCTCAGTAGTATGATGGCAAAAGGTATGAGGACGTTAGGGTGCTCTGAAATTCTGCCCCTAGAGATGCTCTCCATTGTCTATGATGCACTCTCCTCTTTTGCGGTCACACTACCGCCACAATGCAGATGTCATTGTGACCGAAAAGGGTAGATTGCATCATAGACAATGGAGATCATCTCCAGGGGCAGAATTTCAGAGCACCCCAACTTCCTCATACCTTTTGCCATCATACTACTGAGCGAGTAGTATAGTAGTGTCTAGGGAGATGCTCTCCATCGTCTATGAGCACTCTAATCTTTTGGGTCGCACTACTCGCGCCACAATGCAACTCAATCATTGTGAAAGCAAAAGGGTAGATTGCATCTTAGTCGATGGAGAGCATCTCCAGGGGCAGAATTTCAGAGCACCACAACTTCCTCATAACTTTTGCAATCATACCCCTACTAGTAGGATGATTGCAAAAGGTATAAAAAGTTATGGTGCTCTGAAATTCTTCCCCTGGAGATGCTCTCATCGTCTATGATGCACTCTCCTCTTTTGCGGTCACACTACTCGGCCACAATGCAGCTCAGTCATTTTGACCGCAAATGGTACATTGCATCAAGACGATGGAGAGCATCTCCCTAAATGTTGCTATACTACTCGCTCAGTAGTATGATGGCAAAAGGTATGAGGAAGTTTCAGTGCTCTGAAATTCTGCCACTGGAGATGCTCTCCATTGTCTATGATGCACTCTCCTCTTTTGCGGTCACACTAACCGCCATAATGCAGTTGTCATTGTGACCGAAAAGGTAGATTGCATCATAGACGATGGAGAGCATCTTCCTAGACGCTGCTATACTACTCGCTCAGTAGTATGCTATAGTAGGATGATGGCAAAAGGTAGAGGAAGTTGGGGTGCTCTGAAATACTGCCCATGGAGATGCTCTCCATTGTCTATGATGCAATCTACCCTTTTGCGGTCACAATGACTGAGCTGCATTGTGTCGGTAGTGTGACCGCAAAAGAGGAGTGTGCATCATTGACGATGGAGAGCATCTCTAAACGCTGCTATACTACTCGCTGAGTAGTATGATGCAAAAGGTATGAGGAAGTTCGGGTGCTCTGAAATTCTGCCCCTGGAGATGCTCTCCATTCTCTATGATGCACTCTCCTCTTTTGCGGTCACATTACCCACGCCACATTGCAGCTCAGTCATTGTGATCGCAAAAGGGTAGATTGCATCATAGACGATGGAGAGCATCTCCATAAACGCTGTTATACTACTCGCTCAGTAGTATGATGTAGTAGTATGATGGCAAAAGAAATGAGGAAGTTGGGGTGCTCTGAAATTCTGCCCTGGAGATGCTCTCCATCGTCTATGATGCACTCCCTCTTTTGAGGTCACACTACTCCCGCCACAATGAAGCTCAGCCATTGTGACCGCAAAAGGGTTGATTGCATCATAGACGATGGAGAGTAGCTCCAGGGGCAGAATTTCAGAGCACCCCAACTTCCTTATACTTTTTGCCATCATACTACTGAACGAGTAGTATAGCAGCGTTTAGGGAGATGCTATTGATCGTCTATGATGCACTCTCCTCTTTTGCGGTCAAACTACTCCCGCCACAATGCAGCTCAGTCCTTGTGACCGCAAAAGGGTAGATTGCATCATAGACGATGGAGAGCATCTCCCTAAACGCTGCTATACTACTCGCTGAGTAGCATGATGAAAAAGGTATGAGGAAGTTTGGGTGCTCTGAAATTCTGCCACAGGAGATGCTCTCCATCGTCTATGATGCAATCTACCCTTTTGCGGTCACAATGACTGAGCTGCATTGAGGCGGGAGTAGTGTGACAGCAAAAGCGAGAGTACATCAAAGAAGATGGAGAGCATCTCCCTAAACGCTGCTATACTACTCGCTCAGTAGTATGATGGCAAGAGCTATGATTTAGTTGGGGTGCTCGGAAATTCTGCCCCTGGAGATGCTCTCCATCGTTTATGATGCACTCTCCCTTTTGCGTTCACACTACTCGCGCCAAAATGCAGGTCAGTCATTGTGACCGCAAAATTGTCGATTGCATCAAAGACGATGGAGAGAATTTCCCTAAACGCTGCTATACTACTCGCTAAGTAGTACGCTGGCAAAAGGTATGAGGAAGTTGGAGTGCTCTGAAATTCTGCACGGTGAGATGCTCTCCATGGTCTATGATTCAATCTACCCTTTTGCGGTCACAATGAGTGAGCTGCATTGTGGCGTGAGTAGTGTGACCGCAAACGAGGAGAGTGCATCATACACGATGGAGAGCATCTGTAGGAGCAGAATTTCAGAGCACCCCAACTTCCTCATACTTATGGCCATCATACTACTGAGGGAGTAGTATAGCAGCGTTTAGGGAGATACTCTCCATCGTCTATGATGCACTCTCCTCTTTGGCTGTCACACTACTCACTCCACAATGCAGCTCAGTCATTGTGACCGCAAAATTGTAGATTGCATCATAGACGATGGAGAGAATCTCCCTAAACGCTGCTATACTACTCGCTCAGTAGCATGATGAGAAAAGGTATGAGAAAGTTGGGTGCTCTGAAATTCTACCCGTGGAGATGCTTTCCATCGCCTATGATGCAATCTACCCTTTTGCGGTCACAATGAATGAGCTGCATTGTGGCGTGAGTAGTGTGATCGCAAAAGAGGAGAGTGCATTATAGACGATGGAGAGCATCTCCCTAAACGCTGCTATACTACTCGCTCAGTAGTATGATGGCAAATGGTATGAGGAAGTTGGGGTGCTCTGAAATTCTGCCCCTAGAGATGCTCTCCATTGTCTATGATGCACTCTCCTCTTTTGCGGTCACACTACCGCCACACTGCAGCTGTCATTGTGAACGAAAATGGTAGATTGCATCATAGACGATGGAGAGCATCTCCATAAACGCTCTATACTACTCGTTCAGTAGTATGATGGCAAAAGGTATGAGGAAGTTGCGGTGCTCTGAAATTCTGCCCCTGGAGATGCTCTCCATTGTGTATGATGCACTCTCCTCTTTTGAGGTCACACTACCGCCTCAATGCAGCTCAGTCATTGTGACCGCAAAAGGTGTAGATTGCATCATAGACGATGGAGAGCATCTCCCTAAACGCTGCTATACTATTCGCTCAGTAGTATGATGGCAAATGGTATGAGGAAGTTGGGGTGCTCTAAAATTCTGCCACTGGAGATGCTCTCCATCGTCTATGATGCAGTCTCCCTTTTTGTCACACTTCCACAATGCAGCTGATTCATTGTGGGCCGCAAAAGGGAGATTGCATCATAGACGATGGAGAGCATCTCCATAAACGCTGATACTACTCGCTCAGTAGTATGATGGCAAAGGTATGAGGAAGTTGGGTGCTCTGAAATTCTGCCCCTTGAGATGCTCGCCATTGTCTATGATGCACTCTCCTCTTTTGAGGTCACACTACCGCCACATGAAGCTCAGCCATTGTGACCGCAAAAGGGTAGATTGCATCAAGACGATGGAGAGCATCTCAGGGGAAGAATTTCAGAGCACCCCAACTTCCTCATACCTTTTGTCATCATGCTACTGAGCGAGTAGTATAGCAGCGTTTAGGGAGATTCTCTCCATCGGCTATGATGCAATCTACAATTTTGCGGTCACAATGACTGAGCTGCATTGCGGAGGGAGTAGTGTGACCGCCAAAGAGGAGAGTGCATCATATACGATGGAGAGCATCTCCATAAACGCTGCTATACTACTCGCTCAGTAATATGATGGCAAATGGTATGAGGAAGTTAGGGTGTTCTGAAATTCTGCCCGGGGAGATGCTCTCCATCGTCTATGATGCAATCTACCCTTTTCGGTCACAATGACCGAGCTGCACTGTGGCGGTAGTGTGACTGCAAAAGAAGAGAGTGCATCATATACAATGGAGAGCATATCCATTGGCAGAATTTCAGAGCACCCCAACTTCCTCATACTTTTTGCCATCATACTACTGAGCGTGTAGTATAGCAGCGTTTAGGGAGATGCTCTCCATCGTCTATGATGCACTCTCCTCTTTTGTGGTCACACTACTCCCGCCACAATGCAGCTCAGTCATTGTGACCGCAAAAGTGAAGATTGCATCATATACGATGGACAGCATCTCCAGGGCAGAATTTCAGAGCACCCCAACTTCCTCGTACCTTTTTGCCATCATACAACTGAGTGAATATTATAGCAGCGTTCAGGGAGATGCTCTCCATCGTCTATGATGCAATCTACCCTTTTGCGGTCACAATGACTGAGCTGCATTGTGGCGGGAGTAGTGTGACCGCAAAAGAGGAGAGTGCATCATAGACGATGGAGAACATCTCCATAAACGCTGCTATACTACTCGCTCAGTAGCATGATGACAAAAGGTATGAGGAAGTTGGGGTGCTCTGAAATTCTGCCCCTAGAGATGCTCTCCATTGTCTATGATGCACTCTCCTCTTTTGCGGTCACACTACCGCCACACTGCAGCTGTCATTGTGAACGAAAATGGTAGATTGCATCATAGACCATGGAGAGCATCTCCATAAACGCTGCTATACTACTCGCTCAGTAGTATGATGGCAAATGGTATGAGGAAGTTGCGGTGCTCTGAAATTCTGCCCCTGGAGATGCTCTCCATTGTGTATGATGCACTCTCCTCTTTTGCTGTAACACTACCGCCACAAAGCAGCTCAGTCATTGTGACCGAAAAGGGTAGATTCCAATATAGACGATGGAGAGCATCTCCATGGGCAGAATTTCAGAGCACCACAACTTATTCATACCTTTTGCCTTCATACTACTAATAGTAGGATGATGGCAAAAGTATAAGTTGGGGTGCTCTGAAATTCTGCCCATAGAGATGCTCTCCATCGTCTATTCTGCATCTACCCTTTTGCGGTCACAATGACTGAGCTGCATTGTAGCGGTAGTGTGACCGGAAAAGAGGAGAGTGCATCATAGACGATGGAGAGCATCTGTAGGGGCAGAATTTCAGAGCACCCCAACTTCCTCATACCTTTGGCCATCATACTAACTGAGTGAGTAGTATAGCAGCGCTTAGGGAGATGCTCTCCATCGTCTATGATGCACTCTCCTCTTTTGTGGTCACACTACTCCCGCCACAATGCAGCTCAGTCACTGTGACCGCAAAAGGGTAGATTGCATCGTAGACGATGGAGAGAATCTCCCTAAACGCTGCTAATCTACTCGCTCAGTAGTATGATGGCAAAAGGTATGAGGAAGTTGGGGTGCTCTGAAATTCTGCCCCTGGAGATGCTCTCCATCGTCTATGATGCACTCTCCTCTTTTGCGGTCACACTACTGCGCCACAATGCGCTCAGCCATTGTGACCTCAAAATTGTAGATTGCATCATAGACGATGGAGAGCATCTCCCTAAACGCTGGTATACTACTCGCTCAGTAGCATGATGACAAAAGGTATGAGGAAGTTGGGGTGCTCTGAAATTCTGCCCTGAAGATGCTCTCCATCGTCTATGATGCAATCTACCCTTTTGCGGTCACAATGACTGAGCTGCATTGTGGCGTGAGTAGTGTGACAGCAAAAGAGGAGAGTGCATCATAGACGATGGAGAGCATCTCCATAAACGCTGCTATACTACTCGCTCAGTAGTATTATGGCAAATGGTATGAGGAAGTTGGGGTGCTCTGAAATTCTCCCCTGGAGATGCTCTCCATCGTCTGTTCTGCAATCAACCGTTTTGCGGTCACAATGACTGAGCTCCAATGTGGCAAGAGTAGTGTGACCGCAAAAGAGGAGAGTGCAATATACACGATGGAGAGCATCTGTAGGAGCAGAATTTCATAGCACTCCAACTTCCTCATACTTATGGCTATCATACTACTGAGCGAGTAGTATAGCAGCGTTTAGGGCGATACTCTCCATCGTCTATGATGCACTCTCCTCTTTGGCGGTCACACTACTCACTCCACAATGCAACTCAGTCATTGTGACCTCAAAATTGTACATTGTATCATAGCCGATGGAGAGAATCTCACTAAACGCTGCTATACTACTCGCTCAGTAGCATCATGAAAAAAGGTATGAGGAAGTTGGGGTGCTCTGAAATTCTGCCCCTGGAGATGCTCTCCATCGTCTATGATGCACTCTCCTCTTTTGCGGTCAAACTACTCGCGCCACAAGCAGCTCAGTCATTGTGACCGCAAAAGTGTAGATTGCATCATAGACGATGGAGAGCATCTCCCTAATCGCTGCTATACTACTCGCTCAGTAGTAATGATGGCAAATGGTATGAGGACGTTAGGGTGCTCTGAAATTCTGCCCCTAGAGATGCTCTCCATTGTCTATGATGCACTCTCCTCTTTTGCGGTCACACTACCGCCACAATGCAGATGTCATTGTGACCGAAAAGGGTAGATTGCATCATAGACAATGGAGATCATCTCCAGGGCAGAATTTCAGAGCACCCCAACTTCCTCATACCTTTTGCCATCATACTACTGAGCGAGTAGTATAGTAGTGTCTAGGGAGATGCTCTCCATCGTCTATGATGCACTCTAATCTTTTGGGTCGCACTACTCGCGCCACAATGCAACTCAATCATTGTGAAAGCAAAAGGGTAGATTGCATCTTAGTCGATGGAGAGCATCTCCAGGGGCAGAATTTCAGAGCACCACAACTTCCTCATAACTTTTGCAATCATACCCCTACTAGTAGGATGATTGCAAAAGGTATAAATAAGTTATGGTGCTCTGAAATTCTTCCCCTGGAGATGCTCTCCATCGTCTATGATGCACTCTCCTCTTTTGCGGTCACACTACTCGCGCCACAATGCAGCTCAGTCATTTGACCGCAAAATGGTACATTGCATCATAGACGATGGAGAGCATCTCCCTAAATGTTGCTATACTACTCGCTCAGTAGTATGATGGCAAAAGGTATGACGAAGTTTCGGTGCTCTGAAATTCTGCCACTGGAGATGCTCTCCATTGTCTATGATGCACTCTCCTCTTTTGCGGTCACACTACCGCCATAATGCAGTTGTCATTGTGACCGAAAAGGGTAGATTGCATCATAGACGATGGAGAGCATCTTCCTAGACGCTGCTATACTACTCGCCAGTAGTATGCTATAGTAGGATGATGGCAAAAGGTATGAGGAAGTTGGGGTGCTCTGAAATACTGCCCATGGAGATGCTCTCCATTGTCTATGATGCAATCTACCCTTTTGCGGTCACAATGACTGAGCTGCATTGTGTCGGTAGTGTGACCGCAAAAGAGGAGTGTGCATCATTGACGATGGAGAGCATCTCCTAAACGCTGCTATACTACTCGCTGAGTAGTATGATGGCAAAAGGTATGAGGAAGTTCGGGTGCTCTGAAATTCTGCCCCTGGAGATGCTCTCCATTCTCTATGATGCACTCTCCTCTTTTGCGGTCACATTACCCACGCCACATTGCAGCTCAGTCATTGTGATCGCAAAAGGGTAGATTGCATCATAGACGATGGAGAGCATCTCCATAAACGCTGTTATACTACTCGCTCAGTAGTATGATGTAGTAGTATGATGGCAAAAGGTATGAGGAAGTTGGGGTGCTCTGAAATTCTGCCCCTGGAGATGCTCTACATCGTCTATGATGCACTCTCCTCTTTTGAGGTCACACTACTCCCGCCACAATGAAGCTCAGCCATTGTGACCGCAAAAGGGTAGATTGCATCATAGACGATGGAGAGTAGCTCCAGGGGAAGAATTTCAGAGCACCCCAACGTCCTCATACCTTTTGCCCTCACAATACTAATAGTAGTATGATGGCAAAAGGTATGAATAAGTTGGGGTGCTCTGAGATTCTGCCCCTGGAGATGCTCTCCATGGTCTATGATGCAATCTACCCTTTTGCGGTCACAATGACTGAGCTGCATTGTGGCCGGAGTAGTGTGACCGCAAAAGAGGAGAGTGCATCATAGACGATGCAGAGCATCTCCATAAATGCTGATACTATTCGCTCAGTAGTATGATGGCAAATGGTATGAGGAAGTTGGGGTGCTCTGAAATTCTGCCCCAGGAGATGCTCTCCATCGTCTAAGATGCAATCTACCCTTTTTCGGCCACAATGACTGAACTGCATTGTGGCGTTAGTGTGACCGCAAAAGAGGAGAGTGCATCATAGACGATGGAGAGCATCTCCAGGGCAGAATTTCAGAGCACCCCAACTTCCTCATACCTTTTGCCATCATACTACTGAGCGAGTAGTATAGCAGCGTTTAGGGAGATGCTCTCCATCGTCTATGATGCACTCTGCTCTTTTGCGGTCAAACTACTCGCGCCACAATGCAGCTCAGTCATTGTGACCGCAAAAGGGTAGATTGCATCATAGACGATGGAGTGCATCTCCCTAAACGCTGCTATACTACTCACTCATACCTTTTGCCATCATATTACTGAGCAAGTTGGGGTGCTCTGAAATTCTGCCCGTGGAGATGCTCTCCATCGTCTATGATGCACTCTCCTCTTTTACGGTCACACTACTCCCGCCACATTGCAGCTCAGTCATTGTGACCGCAAAAGGGTAGATTGCATCATAGTCGATGGAGAGCATCTCCCTAAACGCTGCTATACTACTCGCTCAGTAGTATGATGGCAAAAGCTACGAGGAAGTTGGGGTGCTCTGAAATTCTGCCCCTGGAGATGCTCTCCATCGTCTATGATGCAATGTACCCTTTTGCGGTCACAATGACTGAGCTGCATTGTGGCGTGAGTAGTGTGACCGCAAAAGATGAGAGTGCATCATAGACGATGGAGAGCATATCCATAAACGCTGCTATACTACTCGCTCAGTAGTATGATGGCAAAAGGTATGAGGAAGTTGGGGTGCTCTGAAATTCTGCCCCTGCAGATGGTCTCCATTGTCTATGATGAACTCTCCTCTTTTGCGGACACACTACTCGCGCCACAATGCAGCTCAGTCATTGTGACCGCAAAAGGGTACATTGCATCATAGACGATGGAGAGCATCTCCAGGGGCAGAATTTCAGAGCACCCCAACTTCCTCGTAGCTTTTGCCATCATACTACTGAGCGAGTAGTATAGCAGCGTTTAGGGAGATGCTCTCCATCGACTATGATGCAATCTACCCTTTTGCGGTCACAATGACTGAGCTGCAATGTGGCGGGAGTAGTGTGACCGTAAAAGAGGAGAGTGCATCATAGACGATGGAGAGCATCTCCAGGGGCAGAATTTCAGAGCACCGCAACTTCCTTATACTTTTTGCCATCATACTACTGAGCGAGTACTATAGCGAGTTTTGGAAGATGCTCTCCATCGTCTATGATGCACTCTCCTCTTTTGTGGTTACACTATTCCCGCCACAATGCATCTCAGTCATTGTGACCGCAAAAGGGAAGATTGCATCTTACACGATGGACAGCATCTCCTAAACGCTGCTATACTACTCGCTCAGTAGCATGATGACAAAAGGTATGAGGAAGTTGGGGTGCTTTGAAATTCTGCCCCTGGAGATGCTCTCCATCGTCTATGATGCAATCTACCCTTTTGCGGCCACAATGACTGAGCTGCATTGTCGCGGTAGTGTGACCGCAAAAGAGGAGAGTGCATCATTGACGATGGAAGAGCATCTCCAGGGGCAGAATTTCAGAGCACCCCAACTTCCTCATACCTTTTGCCATCATACTACTGAGCAAGTAGTATAGCAACGTTTAGGGAGATGCTCTCCATCGTCTATGATGCACTCTCCTCTTTTGCGGTCACACTACTCGCGCCACAATGCAGCTCAGTCATTGTGAAAGCAAAAGGGTAGATTGCATCATAGTCGATGAGAGCATCTCCAGGGGCAGAATTTCAGAGCACCACAACTTCCTCATAACTTTTACCATCATACTACTATAGTAGTGTGATGGCCAAAGGTATGAATAAGTTGGGGTGCTCTGAAATTCTGCCCCTGGAGATGCTCTCCATCGTCTGTTCTGCAATCTACCATTTCGCGGTCACAATGACTGAGCTGCATTGTGGCGGTAGTGTGACCGCAAAAGAGGAGAGTGCATGATAGACAATGGCGAGCATCTCCAGGGGCAGAATTTCAGAGCACCCCAACTTCCTCATACCTTTTGCCATTATATTACTACATCATACTACTGAGCGAGTAGTATAGCAGCGTTTAGGGAGATGCTATCCATCGTCTATCATGCAATCTGCCGTTTTGTGGTCAAATGACTGAGCTCCAATGTGGTGGGAATAGTGTGACCGCAAAAGAGGAGAGTGCATCATACACGATGGAGAGCATCTGTAGGAGCAGAATTTCAGTGCACCCCCAACTTCCTCATACTTATGTCCATCATACTACTGAGCGAGTAGTATAGCAGCGTTTAGGGAGATACTCTCCATCATCTATGATGCACTCTCCTCTTTGGCGGTCACACTACTCCCTCTACAATGCAGCTCAGTCATTGTGACCTCAAAATTGTAGATTGCATCATAGCCGATGGAGAGAATCTCCATGAACGCTGCTATACTACTCGCTCAGCAGCATGATGACAAAAGGTATGAGGAAGTTGGGGTGATCTGAAATTCTGCCCGGGAGATGCTCTCCATGGTCTATGATAAAATCTACCATTTTCGTTCACAATGACTGAGCTGCAGTGTGACCGCAAAAGAGGAGAGTGCATCATTGACGATGGAGAGCATCTCCCTAAACGCTGCTATACTACTCGCTCAGTAGTATGATGTAGTAGTATGATGGCAAAAGGTATGAGGAAGTTGGGGTGCTCTGAAATTCTGCCCATGGAGATGCTCTCCATCGTCTATGATGCAATCTACCCTTTTGCGGTCACACTACCGCCACAGTGCAGCTCAGTCATTGTGACCGAAAAGGGTAGATTTTATCGTAGACGATGGAGAGCATCTCCCCGGGCAGAATTTCAGAGCACCCCAACTTCCTCAAACCATTTGTCATCATGCTACTGAGCGAGTAGTGTAGCAGCGTTTTGGGAGATGCTCTCCATCGTCTATGATGCACTCTCCTCTTTTGCGGTCACACTACCGCCACAATGCAGCTCAGTCATTGTGACCGCAAAAGGGTAGATTGCATCATAGTGGATGGAGAGCATCTCCAGGGGCAGAATTTCAGAGCACCCTAAATTCCTCATACCTTTTGCCATCATATTTCTGAGCGACTAGTATAGCAGCGTTTAGGGAGATGCTCTCCATCGTCTATGATGCAATCTACCCTTTTGCGGCCACAATGAATGAGCTGCATTGTGGGGGGAGAAGTGTGACAGCAAAAGAGGAGACTGCATCATAGACGATGGAGATCATCTCCCTAAACGCTGCTATACTACTCGCTCAGTAGTATGATTTAGTAGGATGATGGCAAAAGGTATGAGGAAGTTGGGGTGCTCTGAAATTCTGCCCTGGGAGATGCTCTCCATCGTCTATGATGCAATCTACTCTTTTCGGTCACAATGACTGAGCTGCACTGTGGCGGTAGTGTGACCGCAAAAGAGGAGAGTGCATCAAATACAATGGAGAGCATCTCCAGGGGCAGAATTTCAGAGCACCCCAACTTCCTCGTAGTTTTTGCCATCATACTACTGAGCGTGTAGTATAGCAGCGTTTATGGAGATGCTCTCCATCGTCTATGATGCACTCTCCTCTTTTGTGGTCACACTACTCCCGCCACAATGCAGCTCAGTCATTGTGACCGCAAAAGGGAAGATTGCATCATATACGATGGAGAGCATCTCCCTAAACGCTGCTATACTACTCGCTCATTAGCATGATGACAAAAGGTATGAGGAAGTTGGGATGCTCTGAAATTCTGCCCATGGAGATGCTCTCCATCCACTATGATGCAATCTACCCTTTTGCGGTCACAATGACTGAGCTGCATTTTGGCGGTAGTGTGACAGCAAAAGAGGAGAGTGCATCATTGACGATGGAGAGCATCTCCCTAAACGCTGCTATACTACTCGCTCAGTAGTATGATGGCAAAAGGTATGAGGAAGTTAGGGTGCTCTGAAATTCTGCCCCTGGAGATGCTCTCCATCGAATTTGATGCAATCTACCCTTTTGCGGTCACAATGACTGAGCTGCATTGTGGCGGGAGTAGTGTGACCGCAAAAGAGGAGAGTGCATCATAGACGATGGAGAGCATCTCCATGGGCAGTATTTCAGAGCACCCTAACTTCCTCATACCTTTTGCCATCACACTTCTGAGCGAGTAGTATAGCAGCGTTTAGGGAGATGCTCTCCATCGTCTATGATGCAATCTACCATTTTGCGGCCACAATGAATGAGCTGCATTGTGGCGGGAGTAGTGTGACAGCAAAAGAGGAGAGTGCATCATAGACGATGGAGAGCATCTCCCTAAACGCTGCTATACTACTCGCTCAGTAGTATGATGTAGTAGTATGATGGCAAGAGCAATGAGGAAGTTGGGGTGCTCTGAAATTCTGCCCCTGGAGATGCTCTCCATCGTCTATGATGCTCTCTCCTCTTTTGCGGTCACACTACTCGCGCCACAATGCAGCTCAGTCATTGTGACCGCAAAAGGGTAGATTGCATCAAATTCGATGGAGAGCATCTCCAGGGGCAGAATTTCAGAGCACCACAACTTCCTCACACCTTTTGCCATCATAGTACTGAGAGAATAGTATAGTAGCGTTTAGGGAGATGCTCTCCATCGTCCATAATGCAATCTACCCTTTTGCGGCCACAATGACTGAGCTGCATTGTGGCGTGAGTAGTGTGACCGCAAAAGAGGAGAGTGCATCATAGACGATGGAGAGCATCTCCAGGGGCAGAATTTCAGAGCACCCCAACTTCCTTATACTTTTTGCATCATACTACTGAGCGAGTAGTATAGCAGCGTTTAGGGAGATGCTATTGATCGTCTATGATGCACTCTCCTCTTTTGCGGTCAAACTATCCCGCCACAATGCAGCTCAGTCATTGTGACCGCAAAATGGTAGATTGCATCATAGACGATGGAGAGCATCTCCCTAAACGCTGCTATACTACTCGCTGAGTAGCATGATGAAAAAAAGGTATGAGGAAGTTTGAGTGCTCTGAAATTCTGCCACTGGAGATGCTCTCCATCGTCTATGATGCAATCTACCCTTTTGCGGTCACAATGACTGAGCTGCATTGAGGCGGGAGTAGTGTTCAGCAAAAGAGGAGAGTACATCATAGAAGATGGAGACCATCTACCTAAACGTTGCTATACTACTCGCTCAGTAGTATGATGTAGTAGGATGATGGCAAAAGGTATGAGGAAGTTGGGGTGCTCTGAAATTCTGCCCGGGGAGATGCTCTCCATCGTCTATGATGCAATCTACCCTTTTTGGTCACAATGACCGAGCTGCACTGTGTCGGTAGTGTGACCGCAAAAGAAGAGAGTGCATCATATACAATGGAGAGCATCTCCAGGGGCAGAATTTCAGAGCACCACAACTTCCTCATAACTTTTGCAATCATACCGCTACTAGTAGCATGATTGCAAAAGGTATAAATAAGTTGGGGTGCTCTGAAATTCTGCCCCTGGAGATGCTCTCCATCGTCTGTTCTGCAATCTACCCTTTCGCGGTCACAATGACTGAGCTGCATTGTGGCGGTAGTGTGACGCAAAAGAGGATAGTGCATCATAGACAATGGCGAGCATCTCCAGGGGCAGAATTTCAGAGCACCCCAACTTCCTCATATCTTTTGCCATTATACTACTAAATCATACTACTGAGCGAGTAGTATAGCAGCGTTTAGGGAGATACTCTCCATCGTCTATGTTGCACTCTCCTCTTTGGCGGTCACACTACTCAATCCACAATGCAACTCAGTCATTGTGACCGCAAAATTGTAGATTCTATCATAACCAATGGAGAGAACTCCCTAAACGCTGCTATACTACTCGCTCAGTAGCATGATGAAAAAAGGTATGAGGAAGTTGGGGTGCTCTGAAATTCTGCCCCTGGAGATGCTCTCCATCGTCTATGATGCACTCTCCTCTTTTGCGGTCACACTACTCGCGCCACAATGCAGCTCAGTCATTTTGACCGCAAATGGTAGATTGCATCATAGACGATGGAGAGCATCTCCCTAAACGTTGCTATAGTACTCGCTCAGTAGTATGATGGCAAAAGGTATCAGGAAGTTTCGGTGCTCTGAAATTCTGCCCCTGGAGATGCTCTCCATTGTCTATGATGCACTCTCCTCTTTTGCGGTCACACTACCGCCATAATGCAGTTGTCATTGTTTCCGAAAAGGGTAGATTGCATCATAGACGATGGAGAGCATCTCCCTAGACGCTGCTATACTACTCGCTCAGTAGTATGATATAGTAGGATGATGGCAAAAGGTATGAGGAAGTTCGGGTGCTCTGAAATACTGCCCATGGAGATGCTCTCCATTCTCTATGATGCAATCTACCCTTTTGCGGTCACAATGACTGAGCTGCATTGTGTCGGTAGTGTGACCGCAAAAGAGGAGATTGCATCAAATTCGATGGAGAGCATCTCCAGGGGCAGAATTTCAGAGCACCACAACTTCCTCATACCTTTTGCCATCACATTACTAATAGTAATATGAAGGCAAAAGGTATGAATAATTTGGGTGCTCTGAAATTCTGCCCCTGGAGATGCTCTCCATCGTCTATGATGCACTCTCCTCTTTTGCGATCACAATGAATGAGCTGCATTGTGGCGGTAGTGTGACCGCAAAAGAGGAGAGTGCATCATAGACGATGGAGAGCATCTCCATAAACGCAGCAATACTACTCGCTCAATAGTATGATGGAAAAAGGTATGATGAAGTTGGGGTGCTCTGAAATTCTGGCCCTGGAGATGCTCTCCATCGTCTATGATGCACTCTCCTCATTTCTGGTCACACTACCGCCACAATGCAGCTCATTCATTGTGATCGCAAAAGAGGAGAGTGCATCATAGACGAGGAGAGCATCTCCAGGGGCAGAATTTCAGAGCACCCCAACTTCCTCATACCTTTTGCCATCATACTACTGAGCGAGTAGTATAGCAGCGTTTAGGGAGATGCTCTCCATCGTCTATGATGCAATCTACCCTTTTGCGATCACAATGAATGAGCTGCATTGTGGCGGTAGTGTGACCAGAAATGAGGAGAGTGCATCATAGACGATGGAGTGCATCTCCAGGGCCAGAATTTCAGAGCACCCCAACTTCATCATACCTTTTTCCATCATACTATTGAGCGAGTAGTATTGCTGCGTTTATGGAGATGCACTCCATCGTCTATGATGCACTCTCCTCTTTTGCGGTACACTACCGCCACAATGCAGCTCAGTCATTGTGCCAGCAAAATGGTAAATTGCATCATAGACGATGGAGAGCTTCTTCAGGGCCATAATTTCGGAGCACCCAACTTCCTCATATCTTTGCCATCATACTACTGAGAGAATAGTACAGTAGCGTTTAGGGAGATGCTCTCCATCGTCCATAATGCAATCTACCCTTTGCGGCCACAATGACTGAGCTGCATTGTGGCGTGAGTAGTGTGACCGCAAAAGAGGAGAGTGCATCATAGACGATGGAGAGCATCTCCAGGGGCAGAATTTCAGAGCACCCCAACTTCCTTATACTTTTTGCATCATACTACTGAGCGAGTAGTATAGCAGCGTTTAGGGAGATGCTATTGATCGTCTATGATGCACTCTCCTCTTTTGCGGTCAAACTACTCCCGCCACAATGCAGCTCAGTCATTGTGACCGCAAAAGGGTAGATTGCATCATAGACGATGGAGAGCATCTCCCTGAACGCTGCTATACTACTCGCTGAGTAGCATGATGAAAAAAAGGTATGAGGAAGTTTGAGTGCTCTGAAATTCTGCCACTGGAGATGCTCTCCATCGTCTATGATGCAATCTACCCTTTTGCGGTCACAATGACTGAGCTGCATTGAGGCGGGAGTAGTGTGACAGCAAAAGAGGAGAGTACATCATAGAAGATGGAGACCATCTACCTAAACGCTGCTATACTACTCGCTCAGTAGTATGATGTAGTAGGATGATGGCAAAAGGTATGAGGAAGTTGGGGTGCTCTGAAATTCTGCCCGGGGAGATGCTCTCCATCGTCTATGATGCAATCTACCCTTTTGCGGTCACACTACTCCCGCCTCAACGCTGCTATACTACTCGCTCAGTAGCATGATGACAAAAGGTATGAGGAAGTTGGGGTGCTCTGAAATTCTGCCCCTGGAGATGCTCTCCATCGTCTATGATGCAATCTACCCTTTTGCGGTCACAATGAATGAGCTGCATTGTGGCATGAGTAGTGTGACAGCAAAAGAGGAGAGTGCATCATAGACGATGGTGAGCATCTCCATAAACGCTGATATAATACTCGCTCAGTAGTATGATGGCAAATGGTATGAGGAAGTTGGGGTGCTCTGAAATTCTTCCCCTGGAGATGCTCTCCATCGTCTGTTCTGCAATCTACCGTTTTGCGGTCACAATGACTGAGCACCAATGTGGCAAGAGTAGTGTGACCGCAAAAGAGGAGAGTGCAACATACACGATGGAGAGCATCTGCAGGAGCAGAATTTCATAGCACTCCAACTTCCTCATACTTATGGCTATCATACTTGAGCGAGTAGTATAGCAGCGTTTAGGGAGATACTCTCCATAGTCTATGATGCACTCTCCTCTTTGGCGGTCACACTACTCACTCCACAATGCAACTCAGTCATTGTGACCTCAAAATTGTAGATTGTATCATAGCCAATGGAGAGAATCTCCCTAAACGCTGCTATACTACTCGCTCAGTAGCATGATGAAAAAAGGTTGAGGAAGTTGGGGTGCTCTGAAATTCTGCCCCTGGAGATGCTCTCCATCGCTATGATGCACTCTCCTCTTTTGCGGTCAAACTACTCGCACAACAATGCAGCTCAGTCACTGTGTCCGCAAAGGGTAGATTGCATCATAGACGATGGATAGCATCTCTCTAAACGCAGCTATACTACTCGCTCAGTAGCATGATGACAAAAGGTATGAGGAAGTTGGGGTGCTCTGAAATTCTACCCCTGGAGATGATCTCCATCGCCTATGATGCAATCTACCCTTTTGCGGTCACAATGAATGTGCTGCATTGTGCCGTGAGTAGTGTGATCGCAAAAGAGGAGAGTGCATTATAGACGATGGAGAGCATCTCCCTAAACGCTACCCTACTACTCGCTCAGTAGTATGATGGCAAATGGTATGAGGAAGTTGGGGTGCTCTGAAATTCTGCCCCTAGAGATGCTCTCCATTGTCTATGATGCACTCTCCTCTTTTGCGGTCACACTACCGCCTCAATGCAGCTCAGTCATTGTGACCGCAAAAGTGTAGATTGCATCATAGACGATGGAGAGCATCTCCCTAAACGCTACTATACTACTCGCTCAGTAGTATGATGGCAAATGGTATGAGGAAGTTGGGGTGCTCTAAAATTCTGCCACTGGAGATGCTCTCCATCGTCTATGATGCAATATACCCTTTTGCGGCCACAATGACTGAACTGCATTGTGGCGGTAGTGTGACCGCAAAAGAGGAGAGTGCATCATAGACGATGGAGAGCATCTCCAGTGGCAGAATTTCAGAGCACCCCAACTTCCTCATACATTTTGTCATCATACTACTGAGCGTAGTATAGCAGCGTTTAGGGAGATATTCTCCATCCTCTATGATGCACTCGCCTCTTTTGTGGTCACACTACTACCGCCACAATGCAGTTCAGTCATTGTGACCGCAAAAGGGAAGATTGCATCATATACGATGCAGAGCATCTCCCTGAACGCTGCTATAATATTCACTCAGTTGTATGATGGCAAAAAGGTACGAGGAAGTTGGGGTGCTCTGAAATTCTGCCGCTGGAGATACTGTCCATCGTCTATGATGCAATCTACGCTTTTGCGATCACAATGACTGAGCTGCATTGAGGCGGGAGTAGAGTGAGAGCAAAAGAGGAGAGTACTCATAGAAGATGGAGAGCATCTCCATAAACGCTGCTATACTACTCGCTCGGTAGTATGATGGCAAATGGTATGGGAAGTTAGAGTGCTCTGAAATTATACCCTGGAGATGCTCTCCATTGTCTATGCTGCACTCTCCTCTTTTCCGGTCACACTACCGCCTCAATGCAGCTCAGTCATTGTGACCGCAAAAGGGTAGAGTGCATCATAGACGATGGAGAGCATCTCCCAAAACGCTGCTATACTACTCGCTCAGTAGTATGATGGCAAAAGGTACGAGGAAGTTGGGGTGCTCTGAAATTCTGCCCCTGGAGATGCTCTCCATCGTATATGATGCAATCTTCCCTTTTGCGGTCACAATGACTGAACTGCATTGTGGCGGTAGTAGTGTGACCACAAAAGAGGCGAGTGCATCATAGAGGATGGAGAGCATCTCCCTAAACGCTGCTATACTACACGCTCAGTAGTATGATGACAAAAGGTATGAGGAAGTTGGGGTGCTCTGAAATTCTGCCACTTGAGATGCTCTCCATCGTCTATGATGCACTCTCCTCTTTTGTGGTCACACTATTCCCGCCACAATGCAGCTCAGTCATTGTGACCGCAAAAGGGAAGATTGCATCATGTACAATGGAGAGCATCTCCATTGGCAGAATTTCAGAGCACCCCAACTTCCTCATACTTTTTGCCATCATACTACTGAGCGTGTAGTATAGCAGCGTTTAGGGAGATGCTCTCCATCCTCTATGATGCACTCGCCTCTTTTGTGGTCACACTACTACCGCCACAATGCAGTTCAGTCATTGTGACCGCAAAAGGGAAGATTGCATCATATACGATGGAGAGCATCTCCAGGGGCAGAATTTCAGAGCACCCCAACTTCCTCGTACCTTTTTGCCATCATACAACTGAGTGAATATTATAGCAGCGTTCAGGGAGATGCTCTGCATCGTCTATGAAGCAATCTACCCTTTTGCCGTCACAATGAATGAGCTGCATTGTGGCGGGAGTAGTGTGACTGCAAAAGAGGAGAGTGCATCGTAGACGATGGAGAGCATCTCCCTAAACGTTGCTATACTACTCGCTCAGTAGCATGATGACAAAAGGTATGAGGAAGTTGGGGTGCTCTGAAATTCTGCCCCTGGAAATGCTCTCCATCGTCTATGATGCAATCAACCCTTTTGCGGTCACAATGACTGAGCTGCATTGTGGCGGGAGTAGTGTGACCGCAAAAGAAGAGAGTGCATCATAGACGATGGAGAGCATCTCCAGGGGCAGAATTTCAGAGCACCCCAACTTCCTCATACCTTTTGCCATCATACTACTGAGCGAGTAGTATAGCAGCGTTTAGGGAGATGCTCTCCATCGTCTATGATGCACTCTGCTCTTTTGCGGTCAAACTACTCGCGCCACAATGCAGCTCAGTCATTGTGACCGCAAAAGGGTAGATTGCTTCATAGACGATGCAGAGCATCTCCCTGAACGCTGCTATAATATTCACTCAGTTGTATGATGGCAAAAGGTACGAGGAAGTTGGGGTGCTCTGAAATTCTGCCGCTGGAGATACTGTCCATCGTCTATGATGCAATCTACGCTTTTGCGATCACAATGACTGAGCTGCATTGAGGCGGGAGTAGAGTGAGAGCAAAAGAGGAGAGTACATCATAGAAGATGGAGAGCATCTCCATAAACGCTGCTATACTACTCGCTCGGTAGTATGATGGCAAATGGTATGAGGAAGTTAGAGTGCTCTGAAATTATACCCCTGGAGATGCTCTCCATTGTCTATGCTGCACTCTCCTCTTTTCCGGTCACACTACCGCCTCAATGCAGCTCAGTCATTGTGACCGCAAAAGGGTAGAGTGCATCATAGACGATGGAGAGCATCTCCCAAAACGCTGCTATACTACTCGCTCAGTAGTATGATGGCAAAAGGTATGAGGACGTTAGGGTGCTCTGAAATTCTGCCCCTAGAGATGCTCTCCATTGTCTATGATGCACTCTCCTCTTTTGCGGTCACACTACCGCCACAATGCAGATGTCATTGTGACCGAAAAGGGTAGATTGCATCATAGACAATGGAGATCATCTCCAGGGGCAGAATTTCAGAGCACCCCAACTTCCTCATACCTTTTGCCATCATACTACTGAGCGAGTAGTATAGTAGTGTCTAGGGAGATGCTCTCAATCGTCTATGATGCACTCTAATCTTTTGGGTCGCACTACTCGCGCCACAATGCAACTCAATCATTGTGAAAGCAAAAGGGTAGATTGCATCTTAGTCGATGGAGAGCATCTCCAGGGGCAGAATTTCAGAGCACCACAACTTCCTCATAACTTTTGCAATCATACCCCTACTAGTAGGATGATTGCAAAAGGTATAAATAAGTTATGGTGCTCTGAAATTCTTCCCCTGGAGATGCTCTCCATCGTCTATGATGCACTCTCCTCTTTTGCGGTCACACTACTCGCGCCACAATGCAGCTCAGTCATTTTGACCGCAAAATGGTACATTGCATCATAGACGATGGAGAGCATCTCCCTAAATGTTGCTATACTACTCGCTCAGTAGTATGATGGCAAAAGGTATGAGGAAGTTTCGGTGCTCTGAAATTCTGCCACTGGAGATGCTCTCCATTGTCTATGATGCACTCTCCTCTTTTGCGGTCACACTACCGCCATAATGCAGTTGTCATTGTGACCGAAAAGGGTAGATTGCATCATAGACGATGGAGAGCATCTTCCTAGACGCTGCTATACTACTCGCTCAGTAGTATGCTATAGTAGGATGATGGCAAAAGGTATGAGGAAGTTGGGGTGCTCTGAAATACTGCCCATGGAGATGCTCTCCATTGTCTATGATGCAATCTACCCTTTTGCGGTCACAATGACTGAGCTGCATTGTGTCGGTAGTGTGACCGCAAAAGAGGAGTGTGCATCATTGACGATGGAGAGCATCTCCCTAAACGCTGCTATACTACTCGCTGAGTAGTATGATGGCAAAAGGTATGAGGAAGTTCGGGTGCTCTGAAATTCTGCCCCTGGAGATGCTCTCCATTCTCTATGATGCACTCTCCTCTTTTGCGGTCACATTACCCACGCCACATTGCAGCTCAGTCATTGTGATCGCAAAAGGGTAGATTGCATCATAGACGATGGAGAGCATCTCCATAAACGCTGTTATACTACTCGCTCAGTAGTATGATGTAGTAGTATGATGGCAAAAGAAATGAGGAAGTTGGGGTGCTCTGAAATTCTGCCCCTGGAGATGCTCTCCATCGTCTATGATGCACTCTCCTCTTTTGAGGTCACACTACTCCCGCCACAATGAAGCTCAGCCATTGTGACCGCAAAAGGGTTGATTGCATCATACGATGGAGAGTAGCTCCAGGGGCAGAATTTCAGAGCACCCCAACTTCCTTATACTTTTTGCCATCATACTACTGAACGAGTAGTATAGCAGCGTTTAGGGAGATGCTATTGATCGTCTATGATGCACTCTCCTCTTTTGCGGTCAAACTACTCCCGCCACAATGCAGCTCAGTCCTTGTGACCGCAAAAGGGTAGATTGCATCATAGACGATGGAGAGCATCTCCTAAACGCTGCTATACTACTCGCTGAGTAGCATGATGAAAAAGGTATGAGGAAGTTTGGGTGCTCTGAAATTCTGCCACAGGAGATGCTCTCCATCGTCTATGATGCAATCTACCCTTTTGCGGTCACAATGACTGAGCTGCATTGAGGCGGGAGTAGTGTGACAGCAAAAGCGGAGAGTACATCAAAGAAGATGGAGAGCATCTCCCTAAACGCTGCTATACTACTCGCTCAGTAGTATGATGGCAAGAGCTATGATTTAGTTGGGGTGCTCGGAAATTCTGCCCCTGGAGATGCTCTCCATCGTTTATGATGCACTCTCCCTTTTGCGTTCACACTACTCGCGCCAAAATGCAGGTCAGTCATTGTGACCGCAAAATTGTCGATTGCATCAAAGACGATGGAGAGAATTTCCCTAAACGCTGCTATACTACTCGCTAAGTAGTACGCTGGCAAAAGGTATGAGGAAGTTGGAGTGCTCTGAAATTCTGCACGGTGAGATGCTCTCCATGGTCTATGATTCAATCTACCCTTTTGGCGGCACAATGAGTGAGCTGCATTGTGGCGTGAGTAGTGTGACCGCAAACGAGGAGAGTGCATCATACACGATGGAGAGCATCTGTAGGAGCAGAATTTCAGAGCACCCCAACTTCCTCATACTTATGGCCATCATACTACTGAGGGAGTAGTATAGCAGCGTTTAGGGAGATACTCTCCATCGTCTATGATGCACTCTCCTCTTTGGCTGTCACACTACTCACTCCACAATGCAGCTCAGTCATTGTGACCGCAAAATTGTAGATTGCATCATAGACGATGGAGAGAATCTCCCTAAACGCTGCTATACTACTCGCTCAGTAGCATGATGAGAAAAGGTATGAGAAAGTTGGGTGCTCTGAAATTCTACCCGTGGAGATGCTTTCCATCGCCTATGATGCAATCTACCCTTTTGCGGTCACAATGAATGAGCTGCATTGTGGCGTGAGTAGTGTGATCGCAAAAGAGGAGAGTGCATTATAGACGATGGAGAGCATCTCCCTAAACGCTGCTATACTACTCGCTCAGTAGTATGATGGCAAATGGTATGAGGAAGTTGGGGTGCTCTGAAATTCTGCCCCTAGAGATGCTCTCCATTGTCTATGATGCACTCTCCTCTTTTGCGGTCACACTACCGCCACACTGCAGCTGTCATTGTGAACGAAAATGGTAGATTGCATCATAGACGATGGAGAGCATCTCCATAAACGCTCTATACTACTCGTTCAGTAGTATGATGGCAAAAGGTATGAGGAAGTTGCGGTGCTCTGAAATTCTGCCCCTGGAGATGCTCTCCATTGTGTATGATGCACTCTCCTCTTTTGAGGTCACACTACCGCCTCAATGCAGCTCAGTCATTGTGACCGCAAAAGGTAGATTGCATCATAGACGATGGAGAGCATCTCCCTAAACGCTGCTATACTATTCGCTCAGTAGTATGATGGCAAATGGTATGAGGAAGTTGGGGTGCTCTAAAATTCTGCCACTGGAGATGCTCTCCATCGTCTATGATGCAGTCTCCTCTTTTGCTGTCACACTTCTCCCCCACAATGCAGCTCATTCATTGTGGCCGCAAAAGGGTAGATTGCATCATAGACGATGGAGAGCATCTCCATAAACGCTGTTACTACTCGCTCAGTAGTATGATGTAGTGATGTGATGGCAAAAGGTATGCGGAAGTTGGGGTGCTCTGAAATTCTGCCCCTGGAGATGCTCTACATCGTCTATGATGCACTCTCTCTTTTGAGGTCACACTACTCGCCACAATGAAGCTCAGCCATTGTGACCGCAAAAGGGTAGATTGCATCATAGACGATGGAGTAGCTCCAGGGGAAGAATTTCAGAGCACCCCAACGTCCTCATACCTTTTGCCCTCACAATACTAATAGTAGTATGATGGCAAAAGGTATGAATAAGTTGGGGTGCTCTGAGATTCTGCCCCTGGAGATGCTCTCCATGGTCTATGATGCAATCTACCCTTTTGCGGTCACAATGACTGAGCTGCATTGTGGCCGGAGTAGTGTGACCGCAAAAGAGGAGAGTGCATCATAGACGATGCAGAGCATCTCCATAAATGCTGATATACTATTCGCTCAGTAGTATGATGGCAAATGGTATGAGGAAGTTGGGGTGCTCTGAAATTCTGCCCAGGAGATGCTCTCCATCGTCTAAGATGCAATCTACCCTTTTTCGGCCACAATGACTGAACTGCATTGTGGCGTTAGTGTGACCGCAAAAGAGGAGAGTGCATCATAGACGATGGAGAGCATCTCCAGGGGCAGAATTTCAGAGCACCCCAACTTCCTCATACCTTTTGCCATCATACTACTGAGCGAGTAGTATAGCAGCGTTTAGGGAGATGCTCTCCATCGTCTATGATGCACTCTGCTCTTTTGCGGTCAAACTACTCGCGCCACAATGCAGCTCAGTCATTGTGACCGCAAAAGGGTAGATGCATCATAGACGATGGAGTGCACTCCTAAACGCTGCTATACTACTCACTCATACCTTTGCCATCATATACTGAGCAAGTTGGGGTGCTCTGAAATTCTGCCCCTGCAGATGGTCTCCATTGTCTATGATGAACTCTCCTCTTTTGCGGACACACTACTCGCGCCACAATGCAGCTCAGTCATTGTGACCGTAAAAGGGTACATTGCATCATAGACGATGGAGAGCATCTCCAGGGGCAGAATTTCAGAGCACCCCAACTTCCTCGTAGCTTTTGCCATCATACTACTGAGCGAGTAGTATAGCAGCGTTTAGGGAGATGCTCTCCATCGACTATGATGCAATCTACCCTTTTGCGGTCACAATGACTGAGCTGCATTGTGGCGCGAGTTGTGTGACCGTAAAAGAGGAGAGTGCATCATAGACGATGGAGAGCATCTCCAGGGCAGAATTTCAGAGCACCGCAACTTCCTTATACTTTTTGCCATCATACTACTGAGCGAGTACTATAGCGAGTTTTGGAAGATGCTCTCCATCGTCTATGATGCACTCTCCTCTTTTGTGGTTACACTATTCCCGCCACAATGCATCTCAGTCATTGTGACCGCAAAAAGGAAGATTGCATCTTACACGATGGACAGCATCTCCCTAAACGCTGCTATACTACTCGCTCAGTAGCATGATGACAAAAGGTATGAGGAAGTTGGGGTGCTTTGAAATTCTGCCCCTGGAGATGCTCTCCATCGTCTATGATGCAATCTACCCTTTTGCGGCCACAATGACTGAGCTGCATTGTCGCGGTAGTGTGACCGCAAAAGAGGAGAGTGCATCATTGACGATGGAGAGCATCTCCAGGGCAGAATTTCAGAGCACCCCAACTTCCTCATACCTTTTGCCATCATACTACTGAGCAAGTAGTATAGCAACGTTTAGGGAGATGCTCTCCATCGTCTATGATGCACTCTCCTCTTTTGCGGTCACACTACTCGCGCCACAATGCAGCTCAGTCATTGTGAAAGCAAAAGGGTAGATTGCATCATAGTCGATGGGAGCATCTCCAGGGGCAGAATTTCAGAGCACCACAACTTCCTCATAACTTTTACCATCATACTACTAGTAGTGTGATGGCCAAAGGTATGAATAAGTTGGGGTGCTCTGAAATTCTGCCCCTGGAGATGCTCTCCATCGTCTGTTCTGCAATCTACCATTTCGCGGTCACAATGACTGAGCTGCATTGTGGCGGTAGTGTGACCGCAAAAGAGGAGAGTGCATGATAGACAATGGCGAGCATCTCCAGGGGCAGAATTTCAGAGCACCCCAACTTCCTCATACCTTTTGCCATTATATTACTACATCATACTACTGAGCGAGTAGTATAGCAGCGTTTAGGGAGATGCTATCCATCGTCTATCATGCAATCTGCCGTTTTGTGGTCACAATGACTGAGCTCCAATGTGGTGGGAATAGTGTGACCGCAAAAGAGGAGAGTGCATCATACACGATGGAGAGCATCTGTAGGAGCAGAATTTCAGTGCACCCCCAACTTCCTCATACTTATGTCCATCATACTACTGAGCGAGTAGTATAGCAGCGTTTAGGGAGATACTCTCCATCATCTATGATGCACTCTCCTCTTTGGCGGTCACACTACTCCCTCTACAATGCAGCTCAGTCATTGTGACCTCAAAATTGTAGATTGCATCATAGCCGATGGAGAGAATCTCCATGAACGCTGCTATACTACTCGCTCAGCAGCATGATGACAAAAGGTATGAGGAAGTTGGGGTGATCTGAAATTCTGCCCGGGAGATGCTCTCCATGGTCTATGATAAAATCTACCATTTTCGTTCACAATGACTGAGCTGCAGTGTGACCGCAAAAGAGGAGAGTGCATCATTGACGATGGAGAGCATCTCCCTAAACGCTGCTATACTACTCGCTCAGTAGTATGATGTAGTAGTATGATGGCAAAAGGTATGAGGAAGTTGGGTGCTCTGAAATTCTGCCCATGGAGATGCTCTCCATCGTCTATGATGCAATCTACCCTTTTGCGGTCACACTACCGCCACAGTGCAGCTCAGTCATTGTGACCGAAAAGGGTAGATTTTATCGTAGACGATGGAGAGCATCTCCCCGGGCAGAATTTCAGAGCACCCCAACTTCCTCAAACCATTTGTCATCATGCTACTGAGCGAGTAGTGTAGCAGCGTTTTGGGAGATGCTCTCCATCGTCTATGATGCACTCTCCTCTTTTGCGGTCACACTACCGCCACAATGCAGCTCAGTCATTGTGACCGCAAAAGGGTAGATTGCATCATAGTGGATGGAGAGCATCTCCAGGGTAGAATTTCAGAGCACCCTAAATTCCTCATACCTTTTGCCATCATATTTCTGAGCGACTAGTATAGCAGCGTTTAGGGAGATGCTCTCCATCGTCTATGATGCAATCTACCCTTTTGCGGCCACAATGAATGAGCTGCATTGTGGGGGGAGAAGTGTGACAGCAAAAGAGGAGACTGCATCATAGACGATGGAGATCATCTCCCTAAACGCTGCTATACTACTCGCTCAGTAGTATGATTTAGTAGGATGATGGCAAAAGGTATGAGGAAGTTGGGGTGCTCTGAAATTCTGCCCGGGGAGATGCTCTCCATCGTCTATGATGCAATCTACTCTTTTCGGTCACAATGACTGAGCTGCACTGTGGCGGTAGTGTGACCGCAAAAGAGGAGAGTGCATCAAATACAATGGAGAGCATCTCCAGGGGAATTTCAGAGCACCCCAACTTCCTCATAGTTTTTGCCATCATACTACTGAGCGTGTAGTATAGCAGCGTTTATGGAGATGCTCTCCATCGTCTATGATGCACTCTCCTCTTTTGTGGTCACACTACTCCCGCCACAATGCAGCTCAGTCATTGTGACCGCAAAAGGGAAGATTGCATCATATACGATGGAGAGCATCTCCCTAAACGCTGCTATACTACTCGCTCATTAGCATGATGACAAAAGGTATGAGGAAGTTGGGATGCTCTGAAATTCTGCCCATGGAGATGCTCTCCATCCACTATGATGCAATCTACCCTTTTGCGGTCACAATGACTGAGCTGCATTTTGGCGGTAGTGTGACAGCAAAAGAGGAGAGTGCATCATTGACGATGGAGAGCATCTCCCTAAACGCTGCTATACTACTCGCTCAGTAGTATGATGGCAAAAGGTATGAGGAAGTTAGGGTGCTCTGAAATTCTGCCCCTGGAGATGCTCTCCATCGAATTTGATGCAATCTACCCTTTTGCGGTCACAATGACTGAGCTGCATTGTGGCGGGAGTAGTGTGACCGCAAAAGAGGAGAGTGCATCATAGACGATGGAGAGCATCTCCATGGGCAGTATTTCAGAGCACCCTAACTTCCTCATACCTTTTGCCATCACACTTCTGAGCGAGTAGTATAGCAGCGTTTAGGGAGATGCTCTCCATCGTCTATGATGCAATCTACCATTTTGCGGCCACAATGAATGAGCTGCATTGTGGCGGGAATAGTGTGACAGCAAAAGAGGAGAGTGCATCATAGACGATGGAGAGCATCTCCCTAAACGCTGCTATACTACTCGCTCAGTAGTATGATGTAGTAGTATGATGGCAAGAGCAATGAGGAAGTTGGGGTGCTCTGAAATTCTGCCCCTGGAGATGCTCTCCATCGTCTATGATGCTCTCTCCTCTTTTGCGGTCACACTACTCGCGCCACAATGCAGCTCAGTCATTGTGACCGCAAAAGGGTAGATTGCATCAAATTCGATGGAGAGCATCTCCAGGGGCAGAATTTCAGAGCACCACAACTTCCTCACACCTTTTGCCATCATAGTACTGAGAGAATAGTATAGTAGTGTTTAGGGAGATGCTCTCCATCGTCCATAATGCAATCTACCCTTTTGCGGCCACAATGACTGAGCTGCATTGTGGCGTGAGTAGTGTGACCGCAAAAGAGGAGAGTGCATCATAGACGATGGAGAGCATCTCCAGGGCAGAATTTCAGAGCACCCCAACTTCCTTATACTTTTTGCATCATACTACTGAGCGAGTAGTATAGCAGCGTTTAGGGAGATGCTATTGATCGTCTATGATGCACTCTCCTCTTTTGCGGTCAAACTACTCCCGCCACAATGCAGCTCAGTCATTGTGACCGCAAAAGGTAGATTGCATCATAGACGATGGAGAGCATCTCCCTAAACGCTGCTATACTACTCGCTGAGTAGCATGATGAAAAAAAGGTATGAGGAAGTTTGAGTGCTCTGAAATTCTGCCACTGGAGATGCTCTCCATCGTCTATGATGCAATCTACCCTTTTGCGGTCACAATGACTGAGCTGCATTGAGGCGGGAGTAGTGTTTCAGCAAAAGAGGAGAGTACATCATAGAAGATGGAGACCATCTACCTAAACGCTGCTATACTACTCGCTCAGTAGTATGATGTAGTAGGATGATGGCAAAAGGTATGAGGAAGTTGGGGTGCTCTGAAATTCTGCCCGGGGAGATGCTCTCCATCGTCTATGATGCAATCTACCCTTTTTGGTCACAATGACCGAGCTGCACTGTGTCGGTAGTGTGACCGCAAAAGAAGAGAGTGCATCATATACAATGGAGAGCATCTCCAGGGGCAGAATTTCAGAGCACCCCAACTTCCTCATACCTTTTGCCATCATACTACTGAGCGAGTAGTATAGCAGCGTCTAGGGAGATGCTCTCCATCGTCTATGATGCACTCTAATCTTTTGGGTCGCACTACTCGCGCCACAATGCAGCTCAGTCATTGTGAAAGCAAAAGGGTAGATTGCATGTTAGTCGATGGAGAGCATCTCCAGGGGCAGAATTTCAGAGCACCACAACTTCCTCATAACTTTTGCAATCATACCGCTACTAGTAGCATGATTGCAAAAGGTATAAATAAGTTGGGGTGCTCTGAAATTCTGCCCCTGGAGATGCTCTCCATCGTCTGTTCTGCAATCTACCCTTTCGCGGTCACAATGACTGAGCTGCATTGTGGCGGTAGTGTGACCGCAAAAGAGGATAGTGCATCATAGACAATGGCGAGCATCTCTAGGGGCAGAATTTCAGAGCACCCCAACTTCCTCATATCTTTTTTACTACTAAATCATACTACTGAGCGAGTAGTATAGCAGCGTTTAGGGAGATGCTATCCATCGTCTATCATGCAATCTACCGTTTTGCGGTCACAATGACTGAGCTCCAATGTGGCGGGAGTAGTGTGACCGCAAAAGAGGAGAGTGCATCATACACGATGGAGAGCATCTGTAGGAGCAGAATTTCAGAGCACCCCAACTTCTTCATATTTATGTCCATCATACTACCGAGCGAGTAGTATAGCAGCGTTTAGGGAGATACTCTCCATCGTCTATGTTGCACTCTCCTCTTTGGCGGTCACACTACTCAATCCACAATGCAACTCAGTCATTGTGACCGCAAAATTGTAGATTCCATCATAACCAATGGAGAGAATCTCCCTAAACGCTGCTATACTACTCGCTCAGTAGCATGATGAAAAAAGGTATGAGGAAGTTGGGGTGCTCTGAAATTCTGCCCCTGGAGATGCTCTCCATCGTCTATGATGCACTCTCCTCTTTTGCGGTCACACTACTCGCGCCACAATGCAGCTCAGTCATTTTGACCGCAAAATGGTAGATTGCATCATAGACGATGGAGAGCATCTCCCTAAACGTTGCTATACTACTCGCTCAGTAGCATGATGACAAAAGGTATGAGGAAGTTGGGGTGCTCTGAAATTCTGCCCCTGGAATGCTCTCCATCGTCTATGATGCAATCAACCCTTTTGCGGTCACAATGACTGAGCTGCATTGTGGCGGGAGTAGTGTGACCGCAAAAGAGGAGAGTGCATCATAGACGATGGAGAGCATCTCCAGGGGCAGAATTTCAGAGCACCCCAACTTCCTCATACCTTTTGCCATCATACTACTGAGCGAGTAGTATAGCAGCGTTTAGGGAGATGCTCTCCATCGTCTATGATGCACTCTGCTCTTTTGCGGTCAAACTACTCGCGCCACAATGCAGCTCAGTCATTGTGACCGCAAAGGGTAGATTGCATCATAGACGATGGAGAGCATCTCCCTAAACGCTGCTATACTGTACTACTCACTCATACCTTTTGCCATCATATTACTGAGCAAGTTGGGTGCTCTGAAATTCTGCCCCTGGAGATGCTCTCCATCGTCTATGATGCAATGTACCCTTTTGCGTCACAATGACTGAGCTGCATTGTGGCGTGAGTAGTGTGACCGCAAAAGAGGAGAGTGCATCATAGACGATGGAGGGCATATCCATAAACGCTGCTATACTGCTCGCTCAGTAGTATGATGGCAAAAGGTATGAGGAAGTTGGGGTGCTCTGAAATTCTGCCCCTGGAGATGCTCTCCATCGTCTATGATGAACTCTCCTCTTTTGCGGTCACACTACTCGCGCCACAATGCAGCTCAGTCATTGTGACCGCAAAAGGGTAGATTGCGTCATAGACGATGGATAGCATCTCCCTAAACGCTGCTATACTACTCGCTGAGTAGCCTGATGAGAAAAGGTATGAGGAAGTTGGGGTGCTCTGAAATTCTGCCGCTGGAGATACTGTCCATCGTCTATGATGCAATCTACGCTTTTGCGATCACAATGACTGAGCTGCATTGAGGCGGGAGTAGTGTGAGAGCAAAAGAGGAGAGTACATCATAGAAGATGGAGAGCATCTCCATAAACGCTGCTATACTACTCGCTCGGTAGTATGATGGCAAATGGTATGAGGAAGTTAGAGTGCTCTGAAATTATACCCCTGGAGATGCTCTCCATTGTCTATGCTGCACTCTCCTCTTTTCCGGTCACACTACCGCCTCAATGCAGCTCAGTCATTGTGACCGCAAAAGGGTAGAGTGCATCATAGACGATGGAGAGCATCTCCCAAAACGCTGCTATACTACTCGCTCAGTAGTATGATGGCAAAAGGTATGAGGACGTTAGGGTGCTCTGAAATTCTGCCCCTAGAGATGCTCTCCATTGTCTATGATGCACTCTCCTCTTTTGCGGTCACACTACCGCCACAATGCAGATGTCATTGTGACCGAAAAGGGTAGATTGCATCATAGACAATGGAGATCATCTCCAGGGGCAGAATTTCAGAGCACCCCAACTTCCTCATACCTTTTGCCATCATACTACTGAGCGAGTAGTATAGTAGTGTCTAGGGAGATGCTCTCAATCGTCTATGATGCACTCTAATCTTTTGGGTCGCACTACTCGCGCCACAATGCAACTCAATCATTGTGAAAGCAAAAGGGTAGATTGCATCTTAGTCGATGGAGAGCATCTCCAGGGGCAGAATTTCAGAGCACCACAACTTCCTCATAACTTTTGCAATCATACCCCTACTAGTAGGATGATTGCAAAAGGTATAAATAAGTTATGGTGCTCTGAAATTCTTCCCCTGGAGATGCTCTCCATCGTCTATGATGCACTCTCCTCTTTTGCGGTCACACTACTACTCGCGCCACAATGCAGCTCAGTCATTTTGACCGCAAAATGGTACATTGCATCATAGACGATGGAGAGCATCTCCCTAAATGTTGCTATACTACTCGCTCAGTAGTATGATGGCAAAAGGTATGAGGAAGTTTCGGTGCTCTGAAATTCTGCCACTGGAGATGCTCTCCATTGTCTATGATGCACTCTCCTCTTTTGCGGTCACACTACCGCCATAATGCAGTTGTCATTGTGACCGAAAAGGGTAGATTGCATCATAGACGATGGAGAGCATCTTCCTAGACGCTGCTATACTACTCGCTCAGTAGTATGCTATAGTAGGATGATGGCAAAAGGTATGAGGAAGTTGGGGTGCTCTGAAATACTGCCCATGGAGATGCTCTCCATTGTCTATGATGCAATCTACCCTTTTGCGGTCACAATGACTGAGTTGCATTGTGTCGGTAGTGTGACCGCAAAAGAGGAGTGTGCATCATTGACGATGGAGAGCATCTCCCTAAACGCTGCTATACTACTCGCTGAGTAGTATGATGGCAAAAGGTATGAGGAAGTTCGGGTGCTCTGAAATTCTGCCCTGGAGATGCTCTCCATTCTCTATGATGCACTCTCCTCTTTTGCGGTCACATTACCCACGCCACATTGCAGCTCAGTCATTGTGATCGCAAAAGGGTAGATTGCATCATAGACGATGGAGAGCATCTCCATAAAACGCTGTTATACTACTCGCTCAGTAGTATGATGTAGTAGTATGATGGCAAAAGAAATGAGGAGTTGGGGTGCTCTGAAATTCTGCCCCTGGAGATGCTCTCCATCGTCTATGATGCACTCTCCTCTTTTGAGGTCACACTACTCCCGTCACAATGAAGCTCAGCCATTGTGACCAGCAAAAGGGTTGATTGCATCATAGACGATGGAGAGTAGCTCCAGGGGCAGAATTTCAGAGCACCCCAACTTCCTTATACTTTTTGCCATCATACTACTGAACGAGTAGTATAGCAGCGTTTAGGGAGATGCTATTGATCGTCTATGATGCACTCTCCTCTTTTGCGGTCAAACTACTCCCGCCACAATGCAGCTCAGTCCTTGTGACCGCAAAAGGGTAGATTGCATCATAGACGATGGAGAGCATCTCCCTAAACGCTGCTATACTACTCGCTCAGTAGTATGATGGCAAGAGCTATGATTTAGTTGGGGTGCTCGGAAATTCTGCCCCTGGAGATGCTCTCCATCGTTTATGATGCACTCTCCTCTTTTGCGTTCACACTACTCGCGCCAAAATGCAGGTCAGTCATTGTGACCGCAAAATTGTCGATTGCATCAAAGACGATGGAGAGAATTTCCCTAAACGCTGCTATACTACTCGCTAAGTAGTACGCTGGCAAAAGGTATGAGGAAGTTGGAGTGCTCTGAAATTCTGCACGGTGAGATGCTCTCCATGGTCTATGATTCAATCTACCCTTTTGCGGTCACAATGAGTGAGCTGCATTGTGGCGTGAGTAGTGTGACCGCAAACGAGGAGAGTGCATCATACACGATGGAGAGCATCTGTAGGAGCAGAATTTCAGAGCACCCCAACTTCCTCATACTTATGTCCATCATACTACTGAGGGAGTAGTATAGCAGCGTTTAGGAGATACTCTCCATCGTCTATGATGCACTCTCCTCTTTGGCTGTCACACTACTCACTCCACAATGCAGCTCAGTCATTGTGACCGCAAAATTGTAGATTGCATCATAGACGATGGAGAGAATCTCCCTAAACGCTGCTATACTACTCGCTCAGTAGCATATGAGAAAAGGTATGAGAAAGTTGGGGTGCTCTGAAATTCTACCCGTGGAGATGCTTTCCATCGCCTATGATGCAATCTACCCTTTTGCGGTCACAATGAATGAGCTGCATTGTGGCGTGAGTAGTGTGATCGCAAAAGAGGAGAGTGCATTATAGACGATGGAGAGCATCTCCTAAACGCTGCTATACTACTCGCTCAGTAGTATGATGGCAAATGGTATGAGGAAGTTGGGGTGCTCTGAAATTCTGCCCCTAGAGATGCTCTCCATGTCTATGATGCACTCTCCTCTTTTGCGGTCACACTACCGCCACACTGCAGCTGTCATTGTGAACGAAAATGGTAGATTGCATCATATACGATGGAGAGCATCTCCATAAACGCTGCTATACTACTCGTTCAGTAGTATGATGGCAAAAGGTATGAGGAAGTTGCGGTGCTCTGAAATTCTGCCCCTGGAGATGCTCTCCATTGTGTATGATGCACTCTCCTCTTTTGAGGTCCACTACCGCCTCAATGCAGCTCAGTCATTGTGACCGCAAAAGTGTAGATTGCATCATAGACGATGGAGAGCATCTCCTTAAACGCTGCTATACTATTCGCTCAGTAGTATGATGGCAAATGTATGAGGAAGTTGGGGTGCTCTAAAATTCTGCCACTGGAGATGCTCTCCATCGTCTATGATGCAATAACCCTTTTGCGGCCACAATGACTGAACTGCATTGTGGCGGTAGTGTGACCGCAAAAGAGGAGAGTGCATCATAGACGATGGAGAACATCTCCATAAACGCTGCTATACTACTCCCTCAGTAGTATGATGGCAAATGGTATGAGGAAGTTAGGGTGCTCTGAAATTCTGCCCCTTGAGATGCTCGCCATTGTCTATGATGCACTCTTCTCTTTTGCGGTCACACTACCGCCACAATGCAGCTCAGTCATTGTGACCACGAAAGGGTAGATTGCAGAACAGACGATGGAGAGCATCTACAGGGGCAGAATTTCAGAGCACCCCAACTTCCTCATACCTTTTGTCATCATGCTACTGAGCGAGTAGTATAGCAGCGTTTAGGGAGATTCTCTCCATCGCTATGATGCAATCTACAATTTTGCGGTCACAATGACTGAGCTGCATTGCGGAGGGAGTAGTGTGACCGCCAAAGAGGAGATGCATCATATACGATGGAGAGCATCTCCATAAACGCTGCTATACTACTCGCTCAGTAATATGATGGCAAATGGTATGAGGAAGTTAGGGTGTTCTGAAATTCTTCCCGGGGAGATGCTCTCCATCGTCTATGATGCAATCTACCCTTTTCGGTCACAATGACCGAGCTGCACTGTGGCGGTAGTGTGACTGCAAAAGAAGAGAGTGCATCATATACAATGGAGAGCATATCCATTGGCAGAATTTCAGAGCACCCCAACTTCCTCATACTTTTTGCCATCATACTACTGAGCGTGTAGTATAGCAGCGTTTAGGGAGATGCTCTCCATCGTCTATGATGCACTCTCCTCTTTTGTGGTCACACTACTCCCGCCACAATGCAGCTCAGTCATTGTGACCGCAAAAGTGAAGATTGCATCATATACGATGGACAGCATCTCCAGGGGCAGAATTTCAGAGCACCCCAACTTCCTCGTACCTTTTTGCCATCATACAACTGAGTGAATATTATAGCAGCGTTCAGGGAGATGCTCTCCATCGTCTATGATGCAATCTACCCTTTTGCGGTCACAATGACTGAGCTGCATTGTGGCGGGAGTAGTGTGACCGCAAAAGAGGAGAGTGCATCATAGACGATGGAGAACATCTCCATAAACGCTGCTATACTACTCGCTCAGTAGCATGATGACAAAAGGTATGAGGAAGTTGGGGTGCTCTGAAATTCTACCCCTGGAGATGCTCTCCATCGCCTATGATGCAATCTACCCTTTTGCGGTCACAATGAATGAGCTGCATTGTGGCGTGAGTAGTGTGATCGCAAAAGAGGAGAGTGCGTTATAGACGATGGAGAGCATCTCCCTAAACGCTGCTATACTACTCGCTCAGTAGTATGATGGCAAATGGTATGAGGAAGTTGGGGTGCTCTGAAATTCTGCCCCTAGAGATGCTCTCCATGTCTATGATGCACTCTCCTCTTTTGCGGTCACACTACCGCCACACTGCAGCTGTCATTGTGAACGAAAATGGTAGATTGCATCATAGACGATGGAGAGCATCTCCATAAACGCTGCTATACTACTCGATCAGTAGTGTGAAGGCAAAAGGTATGAGGAAGTTGCGGTGCTCTGAAATTCTGCCCCTGGAGATGCTCTCAATTGTGTATGATGCACTCTCCTCTTTTGCGGTAACACTACCGCCACAAAGCAGCTCAGTCATTGTGACCGAAAAGGGTAGATTCCATTATAGACGATGGAGAGCATCTCCATGGGCAGAATTTCAGAGCACCACAACTTATTCATACCTTTTGCCTTCATACTACTAATAGTAGGATGATGGCAAAAAGTATAAGTTGGGGTGCTCTGAAATTCTGCCCATAGAGATGCTCTCCATCGTCTATTCTGCAATCTACCCTTTTGCGGTCACAATGACTGAGCTGCATTGTAGCGGTAGTGTGACCGGAAAAGAGGAGAGTGCATCATAGACGATGGAGAGCATCTGTAGGGGCAGAATTTCAGAGCACCCCAACTTCCTCATACCTTTGGCCATCATACTACTGAGTGAGTAGTATAGCAGCGCTTAGGGAGATGCTCTCCATCGTCTATGATGCACTCTCCTCTTTTGTGGTCACACTACTCCCGCCACAATGCAGCTCAGTCACTGTGACCGCAAAAGGGTAGATTGCATCGTAGACGATGGAGAGAATCTCCCTAAACGCTGCTATACTACTCGCTCAGTAGTATGATGGCAAAAGGTATGAGGAAGTTGGGGTGCTCTGAAATTCTGCCCCTGGAGATGCTCTCCATCGTCTATGATGCACTCTCCTCTTTTGCGGTCACACTACTCGCGCCACAATGCAGCTCAGCCATTGTGACCTCAAAATTGTAGATTGCATCATAGACGATGGAGAGCATCTCCCTAAACGCTGGTATACTACTCGCTCAGTAGCATGATGACAAAAGGTATGAGGAAGTTGGGGTGCTCTGAAATTCTGCCCCTGAAGATGCTCTCCATCGTCTGTGCAATCTACCCTTTTGCGGTCACAATGACTGAGCTGCATGTGGCGTGAGTAGTGTGACAGCAAAAGAGGAGAGTGCATATACACGATGGAGAGCATCTGTAGGAGCAGAATTTCATAGCACTCCAACTTCCTCATACTTATGGCTATCATACTACTGAGCGAGTAGTATAGCAGCGTTTAGGGAGATACTCTCCATCGTCTATGATGCACTCTCCTCTTTGCGGTCACACTACTCGCGCCACAATGCAGCTCAGTCATTTTGACCGCAAAATGGTACATTGCATCATAGACGATGGAGAGCATCTCCCTAAATGTTGCTATACTACTCGCTCAGTAGTATGATGGCAAAAGGTATGACGAAGTTTCGGTGCTATGAAATTCTGCCACTGGAGATGCTCTCCATTGTCTATGATGCACTCTCCTCTTTTGCGGTCACACTACCGACATAATGCAGTTGTCATTGTGACGGAAAAGGGTAGATTGCATCATAGACGATGGAGAGCATCTTCTCTAGACGCTGCTATACTACTCGCTCAGTAGTATGCTATAGTAGGATGATGGCAAAAGGTATGAGGAAGTTCGGGTGCTCTGAAATTCTGCCCCTGGAGATGCTCTCCATTCTCTATGATGCACTCTCCTCTTTTGCGGTCACATTACCCACGCCACATTGCAGCTCAGTCATTGTGATCGCAAAAGGGTAGATTGCATCATAGACGATGGAGAGCATCTCCATAAACGCTGTTATACTACTCGCTCAGTAGTATGATGTAGTAGTATGATGGCAAAAGGTATGAGGAAGTTGGGGTGCTCTGAAATTCTGCCCCTGGAGATGCTCTACTCGTCAATGATGCACTCCTCTCCTTTTTGAGGTCACACTACTCCCGCCACAATGAAGCTCAGCCATTGTGACCGCAAAAGGGTAGATTGCATCATAGACGATGGAGAGTAGCTCCAGGGGAAGAATTTCAGAGCACCCCAACGTCCTCATACCTTTTGCCCTCACAATACTAATAGTAGTATGATGGCAAAAGGTATGAATAAGTTGGGGTGCTCTGAGATTCTGCCCCTGGAGATGCTCTCCATGGTCTATGATGCAATCTACCCTTTTGCGGTCACAATGACTGAGCTGCATTGTGGCCGGAGTAGTGTGACCGCAAAAGAGGAGAGTGCATCATAGACGATGCAGAGCATCTCCATAAATGCTGATATACTATTCGCTCAGTAGTATGATGGCAAATGGTATGAGGAAGTTGGGGTGCTCTGAAATTCTGCCCCAGGAGATGCTCTCCATCGTCTAAGATGCAATCTACCCTTTTTCGGCCACAATGACTGAACTGCATTGTGGCGTTAGTGTGACCGCAAAAAGAGGAGAGTGCATCATAGACGATGGAGAGCATCTCCAGGGGCAGAATTTCAGAGCACCCCAACTTCCTCATACCTTTTGCCATCATACTACTGAGCGAGTAGTATAGCAGCGTTTAGGGAGATGCTCTCCATCGTCTATGATGCACTCTGCTCTTTTGCGGTCAAACTACTCGCGCCACAATGCAGCTCAGTCATTGTGACCGCAAAAGGGTAGATTGCATCATAGACGATGGAGTGCATCTCCTAAACGCTGCTATACTACTCACTCATACCTTTTGCCATCATATTACTGAGCAAGTTGGGGTGCTCTGAAATTCTGCCGTGGAGATGCTCTCCATCGTCTATGATGCACTCTCCTCTTTTACGGTCACACTACTCCCGCCACATTGCAGCTCAGTCATTGTGACCGCAAAAGGGTAGATTGCATCATAGTCGATGGAGAGCATCTCCCTAAACGCTGCTATACTACTCGCTCAGTAGTATGATGGCAAAGCTACGAGGAAGTTGGGGTGCTCTGAAATTCTGCCCCTGGAGATGCTCTCCATCGTCTATGATGCAATGTACCCTTTTGCGGTCACAATGACTGAGCTGCATTGTGCGTGAGTAGTGTGACCGCAAAAGATGAGAGTGCATCATAGACGATGGAGAGCATATCCATAAACGCTGCTATACTACTCGCTCAGTAGTATGATGGCAAAAGGTATGAGGAAGTTGGGGTGCTCTGAAATTCTGCCCCTGCAGATGGTCTCCATTGTCTATGATGAACTCTCCTCTTTTGCGGACACACTACTCGCGCCACAATGCAGCTCAGTCATTGTGACCGCAAAAGGGTACATTGCATCATAGACGATGGAGAGCATCTCCAGGGGCAGAATTTCAGAGCACCCCAACTTCCTCGTAGCTTTTGCCATCATACTACTGAGCGAGTAGTATAGCAGCGTTTAGGGAGATGCTCTCCATCGACTATGATGCAATCTACCCTTTTGCGGTCACAATGACTGAGCTGCAATGTGGCGGGAGTAGTGTGACCGTAAAAGAGGAGAGTGCATCATAGACGATGGAGAGCATCTCCACGGGCAGAATTTCAGAGCACCGCAACTTCCTTATACTTTTTGCCATCATACTACTGAGCGATTACTATAGCGAGTTTTGGAAGATGCTCTCCATCGTCTATGATGCACTCTCCTCTTTTGTGGTTACACTATTCCCGCCACAATGCATCTCAGTCATTGTGACCGCAAAAGGGAAGATTGCATCTTACACGATGGACAGCATCTCCCTAAACGCTGCTATACTACTCGCTCAGTAGCATGATGACAAAAGGTATGAGGAAGTTGGGGTGCTTTGAAATTCTGCCCCTGGAGATGCTCTCCATCGTCTATGATGCAATCTACCCTTTTGCGGCCACAATGACTGAGCTGCATTGTCGCGGTAGTGTGACCGCAAAAGAGGAGAGTGCATCATTGACGATGAAGAGCATCTCCAGGGGCAGAATTTCAGAGCACCCCAACTTCCTCATACCTTTTGCCATCATACTACTGAGCAAGTAGTATAGCAACGTTTAGGGAGATGCTCTCCATCGTCATGATGCACTCTCCTCTTTTGCGGTCACACTACTCGCGCCACAATGCAGCTCAGTCATTGTGAAAGCAAAAGGGTAGATTGCATCATAGTCGATTGAGAGCATCTCCAGGGGCAGAATTTCAGAGCACCACAACTTCCTCATAACTTTTACCATCATACTACTACTAGTAGTGTGATGGCCAAAGGTATGAATAAGTTGGGGTGCTCTGAAATTCTGCCCCTGGAGATGCTCTCCATCGTCTGTTCTGCAATCTACCATTTCGCGGTCACAATGACTGAGCTGCATTGTGGCGGTAGTGTGACCGCAAAAGAGGAGAGTGCATGATAGACAATGGCGAGCATCTCCAGGGGCAGAATTTCAGAGCACCCCAACTTCCTCATACCTTTTGCCATTATATTACTACATCATACTACTGAGCGAGTAGTATAGCAGCGTTTAGGGAGATGCTATCCATCGTCTATCATGCAATCTGCCGTTTTGTGGTCACAATGACTGAGCTCCAATGTGGTGGGAATAGTGTGACCGCAAAAGAGGAGAGTGCATCATACACGATGGAGAGCATCTGTAGGAGCAGAATTTCAGTGCACCCCAACTTCCTCATACTTATGTCCATCATACTACTGAGCGAGTAGTATAGCAGCGTTTAGGGAGATACTCTCCATCATCTATGATGCACTCTCCTCTTTGGCGGTCACACTACTCCCTCTACAATGCAGCTCAGTCATTGTGACCTCAAAATTGTAGATTGCATCATAGCCGATGGAGAGAATCTCCATGAACGCTGCTATACTACTCGCTCAGCAGCATGATGACAAAAGGTATGAGGAAGTTGGGGTGATCTGAAATTCTGCCCGGGAGATGCTCTCCATGGTCTATGATAAAATCTACCATTTTCGTTCACAATGACTGAGCTGCAGTGTGACCGCAAAAGAGGAGAGTGCATCATTGACGATGGAGAGCATCTCCCTAAACGCTGCTATACTACTCGCTCAGTAGTATGATGTAGTAGTATGATGGCAAAAGGTATGAGGAAGTTGGGGTGCTCTGAAATTCTGCCCATGGAGATGCTCTCCATCGTCTATGATGCAATCTACCCTTTTGCGGTCACACTACCGCCACAGTGCAGCTCAGTCATTGTGACCGAAAAGGGTAGATTTTATCGTAGACGATGGAGAGCATCTCCCCGGGCAGAATTTCAGAGCACCCCAACTTCCTCAAACCATTTGTCATCATGCTACTGAGCGAGTAGTGTAGCAGCGTTTTGGGAGATGCTCTCCATCGTCTATGATGCACTCTCCTCTTTTGCGGTCACACTACCGCCACAATGCAGCTCAGTCATTGTGACCGCAAAAGGGTAGATTGCATCATAGTGGATGGAGAGCATCTCCAGGGGCAGAATTTCAGAGCACCCTAAATTCCTCATACCTTTTGCCATCATATTCTGAGCGACTAGTATAGCAGCGTTTAGGGAGATGCTCTCCATCGTCTATGATGCAATCTACCCTTTTGCGGCCACAATGAATGAGCTGCATTGTGGGGGGAGAAGTGTGATAGCAAAAGAGGAGACTGCATCATAGACGATGGAGATCATCTCCCTAAACGCTGCTATACTACTCGCTCAGTAGTATGATTTAGTAGGATGATGGCAAAAGGTATGAGGAAGTTGGGGTGCTCTGAAATTCTGCCCGGGGAGATGCTCTCCATCGTCTATGATGCAATCTACTCTTTTCGGTCACAATGACTGAGCTGCACTGTGGCGGTAGTGTGACCGCAAAAGAGGAGAGTGCATCAAATACAATGGAGAGCATCTCCAGGGGCAGAATTTCAGAGCACCCCAACTTCCTCATAGTTTTTGCCATCATACTACTGAGCGTGTAGTATAGCAGCGTTTATGGAGATGCTCTCCATCGTCTATGATGCACTCTCCTCTTTTGTGGTCACACTACTCCCGCCACAATGCAGCTCAGTCATTGTGACCGCAAAAGGGAAGATTGCATCATATACGATGGAGAGCATCTCCCTAAACGCTGCTATACTACTCGCTCATTAGCATGATGACAAAAGGTATGAGGAAGTTGGGATGCTCTGAAATTCTGCCCATGGAGATGCTCTCCATCCACTATGATGCAATCTACCCTTTTGCGGTCACAATGACTGAGCTGCATTTTGGCGGTAGTGTGACAGCAAAAGAGGAGAGTGCATCATTGACGATGGAGAGCATCCCTAAACGCTGCTATACTACTCGCTCAGTAGTATGATGGCAAAAGGTATGAGGAAGTTAGGGTGCTCTGAAATTCTGCCCCTGGAGATGCTCTCCATCGAATTTGATGCAATCTACCCTTTTGCGGTCACAATGACTGAGCTGCATTGTGGCGGGAGTAGTGTGACCGCAAAAGAGGAGAGTGCATCATAGACGATGGAGAGCATCTCCATGGGCAGTATTTCAGAGCACCCTAACTTCCTCATACCTTTTGCCATCACACTTCTGAGCGAGTAGTATAGCAGCGTTTAGGGAGATGCTCTCCATCGTCTATGATGCAATCTACCATTTTGCGGCCACAATGAATGAGCTGCATTGTGGCGGAATAGTGTGACAGCAAAAGAGGAGAGTGCATCATAGACGATGGAGAGCATCTCCCTAAACGCTGCTATACTACTCGCTCAGTAGTATGATGTAGTAGTATGATGGCAAGAGCAATGAGGAAGTTGGGGTGCTCTGAAATTCTGCCCCTGGAGATGCTCTCCATCGTCTATGATGCTCTCTCCTCTTTTGCGGTCACACTACTCGCGCCACAATGCAGCTCAGTCATTGTGACCGCAAAAGGGTAGATTGCATCAAATTCGATGGAGAGCATCTCCAGGGGCAGAATTTCAGAGCACCACAACTTCCTCACACCTTTTGCCATCATAGTACTGAGAGAATAGTATAGTAGTGTTTAGGGAGATGCTCTCCATCGTCCATAATGCAATCTACCCTTTTGCGGCCACAATGACTGAGCTGCATTGTGGCGTGAGTAGTGTGACCGCAAAAGGGAGAGTGCATCATAGACGATGGAGAGCATCTCCAGGGGCAGAATTTCAGAGCACCCCAACTTCCTTATACTTTTTGCATCATACTACTGAGCGAGTAGTATAGCAGCGTTTAGGGAGATGCTATTGATCGTCTATGATGCACTCTCCTCTTTTGCGGTCAAACTACTCCCGCCACAATGCAGCTCAGTCATTGTGACCGCAAAAGGGTAGATTGCATCATAGACGATGGAGAGCATCTCCCTGAACGCTGCTATACTACTCGCTGAGTAGCATGATGAAAAAAGGTATGAGGAAGTTTGAGTGCTCTGAAATTCTGCCACTGGAGATGCTCTCCATCGTCTATGATGCAATCTACCCTTTTGCGGTCACAATGACTGAGCTGCATTGAGGCGGGAGTAGTGTGACAGCAAAAGAGGAGAGTACATCATAGAAGATGGAGACCATCTACCTAAACGCTGCTATACTACTCGCTCAGTAGTATGATGTAGTAGGATGATGGCAAAAGGTATGAGGAAGTTGGGGTGCTCTGAAATTCTGCCCGGGAGATGCTCTCCATCGTCTATGTTGCAATCTACCCTTTTTGGTCACAATGACCGAGCTGCACTGTGTCGGTAGTGTGACCGCAAAAGAAGAGTGCATCATATACAATGGAGAGCATCTCCAGGGGCAGAATTTCAGAGCACCCCAACTTCCTCATACCTTTTGCCATCATACTACTGAGCGAGTAGTATAGCAGCGTCTAGGGAGATGCTCTCCATCGTCTATGATGCACTCTAATCTTTTGGGGTCGCACTACTCGCGCCACAATGCAGCTCAGTCATTGTGAAAGCAAAAGGGTAGATTGCATGTTAGTCGATGGAGAGCATCTCCAGGGGCAGAATTTCAGAGCACCACAACTTCCTCATAACTTTTGCAATCATACCGCTACTAGTAGCATGATTGCAAAAGGTATAAATAAGTTGGGGTGCTCTGAAATTCTGCCCCTGGAGATGCTCTCCATCGTCTGTTCTGCAATCTACCCTTTCGCGGTCACAATGACTGAGCTGCATTGTGGCGGTAGTGTGACCGCAAAAGAGGATAGTGCATCATAGACAATGGCGAGCATCTCTAGGGGCAGAATTTCAGAGCACCCCAACTTCCTCATACCTTTTTTCATCATGCTACTGAGCGAGTAGTATAGCAGCGTTTAGGGAGATGCTATCCATCGTCTATCATGCAATCTACCGTTTTGCGGTCACAATGACTGAGCTCCAATGTGGCGGGAGTAGTGTGACCGCAAAAGAGGAGAGTGCATCATACACGATGGAGAGCATCTGTAGGAGCAGAATTTCAGAGCACCCCAACTTCTTCATATTTATGTCCATCATACTACCGAGCGAGTAGTATAGCAGCGTTTAGGGAGATACTCTCCATCGTCTATGTTGCACTCTCCTCTTTGGCGGTCACACTACTCAATCCACATGCAACTCAGTCATTGTGACCGCAAAATTGTAGATTCCATCATAACCAATGGAGAGAATCTCCCTAAACGCTGCTATACTACTCGCTCAGTAGCATGATGAAAAAAGGTATGGAAGTTGGGGTGCTCTGAAATTCTGCCCCTGGAGATGCTCTCCATCGTCTATGATGCACTCTCCTCTTTTGCGGTCACACTACTCGCGCCACAATGCAGCTCAGTCATTTTGACCGCAAAATGGTAGATTGCATCATAGACGATGGAGAGCATCTCCCTAAACGTTGCTATAGTACTCGCTCAGTAGTATGATGGCAAAAGGTATCAGGAAGTTTCGGTGCTCTGAAATTCTGCCCCTGGAGATGCTCTCCATTGTCTATGATGCACTCTCCTCTTTTGCGGTCACACTACCGCCATAATGCAGTTGTCATTGTTTCCGAAAAGGGTAGATTGCATCATAGACGATGGAGAGCATCTCCCTAGACGCTGCTATACTACTCGCTCAGTAGTATGATATAGTAGGATGATGGCAAAAGGTATGAGGAAGTTCGGGTGCTCTGAAATACTGCCCATGGAGATGCTCTCCATTGTCTATGATGCAATCTACCCTTTTGCGGTCACAATGACTGAGCTGCATTGTGTCGGTAGTGTGACGCAAAAGAGGAGATTGCATCAAATTCGATGGAGAGCATCTCCAGGGCAGAATTTCAGAGCACCACAACTTCCTCATACCTTTTGCCATCACATTACTAATATAATTGAAGGCAAAAGGTATGAATAATTTGGGGTGCTCTGAAATTCTGCCCCTGGAGATGCTCTCCATCGTCTATGATGCACTCTCCTCTTTTGCGATCACAATGAATGAGCTGCATTGTGGCGGAAGTGTGACCGCAAAGAGGAGAGTGCATCATAGACGATGGAGAGCATCTCCATAAACGCAGCAATACTACTCGCTCAATAGTATGATGGAAAAAGGTATGATGAAGTTGGGGTGCTCTGAAATTCTGGCCCTGGAGATGCTCTCCATCGTCTATGATGCACTCTCCTCATTTCTGGTCACACTACCGCCACAATGCAGCTCATTCATTGTGATCGCAAAAGAGGAGAGTGCATCATAGACGATGGAGAGCATCTCCAGGGGCAGAATTTCAGAGCACCCCAACTTCCTCATACCTTTTGCCATCATACTACTGAGCGAGTAGTATAGCAGCGTTTAGGGAGATGCTCTCCATCGTCTATGATGCAATCTACCCTTTTGCGATCACAATGAATGAGCTGCATTGTGGCGGTAGTGTGACCAGAAATGAGGAGAGTGCATGATAGACGATGGAGTGCATCTCCAGGGCCAGAATTTCAGAGCACCCCAACTTCATCATACCTTTTTCCATCATACTATTGAGCGAGTAGTATTGCTGCGTTTATGGAGATGCACTCCATCGTCTATGATGCACTCTCCTCTTTTGCGGTCACACTACCGCCACAATGCAGCTCAGTCATTGTGCCAGCAAAATGGTAAATTGATCATAGACGATGGAGAGCTTCTTCAGGGCCATAATTTCGGAGCACCCCAACTTCCTCATATCTTTTGCCATCATACTACTGAGAGAATAGTACAGTAGCGTTTAGGGAGATGCTCTCCATCGTCCATAATGCAATCTACCCTTTGCGGCCACAATGACTGAGCTGCATTTGGCGTGAGTAGTGTGACCGCAAAAGAGGAGAGTGCATCATAGACGATGGAGAGCATCTCCAGGGGCAGAATTTCAGAGCACCCCAACTTCCTTATACTTTTTGCATCATACTACTGAGCGAGTAGTATAGCAGCGTTTAGGGAGATGCTATTGATCGTCTATGATGCACTCTCCTTTTGCGGTCAAACTACTCCCGCCACAATGCAGCTCAGTCATTGTGACCGCAAAAGGGTAGATTGCATCATAGACGATGGAGAGCATCTCCCTGAACGCTGCTATACTACTCGCTGAGTGCATGATGAAAAAAATGTATGAGGAAGTTTGAGTGCTCTGAAATTCTGCCACTGGAGATGCTCTCCATCGTCTATGATGCAATCTACCCTTTTGCGGTCACAATGACTGAGCTGCATTGAGGCGGGAGTAGTGTGACAGCAAAAGAGGAGAGTACATCATAGAAGATGGAGACCATCTACCTAAACGCTGCTATACTACTCGCTCAGTAGTATGATGTAGTAGGATGATGGCAAAAGGTATGAGGAAGTTGGGGTGCTCTGAAATTCTGCCCGGGGAGATGCTCTCCATCGTCTATGATGCAATCTACCCTTTTCGGTCACAATGACCGAGCTGCACTGTGTCGGTAGTGTGACCGCAAAAGAAGAGAGTGCATCATATACAATGGAGAGCATCTCCAGGGGCAGAATTTCAGAGCACCCCAACTTCCTCATACCTTTTGCCATCATACTACTGAGCGAGTAGTATAGCAGCGTCTAGGGAGATGCTCTCCATCGTTTATGATGCACTCTCCTCTTTTGCGGTCACACTACTCGCGCCAAAATGCAGCTCAGTCATTGTGACCGCAAAATTGTCGATTGCATCATAGACGATGGAGAGAATTTCCCTAAACGCTGCTATACTACTCGCTAAGTAGTACGATGGCAAAAGGTATGAGGAAGTTGGGGTGCTCTGAAATTCTGAACGGTGAGAAGCTCTCCATGGTCTGTGATGCAATCTACCCTTTTGCGGTCACAATGACTGAGCTGCATTGTGGCGGGAGTAGTGTGACCGCAAAAGAGGAGAGTGCATCATACACGATGGAGAGCATCTGTAGGAGCAGAATTTCAGAGCACCCCAACTTCCTCATACTTATGGCCATCATACTACTGAGCGAGTAGTATAGCAGCGTTTAGGGAGATACTCTCCATCGTCTATGATGCACTCTCCTCTTTGGCTGTCACACTACTCCCTCCACAATGCAGCTCAATCATTGTGACCGCAAAATTGTAGATTGCATCATAGCCGATGGAGAGAATCTCCCTAAACGTTGCTATACTACTCGCTCAGTAGCATGATGACAAAAGGTATGAGGAAGTTGGGGTGCTCTGAAATTCTACCCCTGGAGATGCTCTCCATCGTCTATGATGCAATCTACCCTTTTGCGGCCACAATGACTGAACTGCATTGTGCCGGTAGTGTGACCGCAAAAGAGGAGAGTGCATCATAGTCGATGGAGAGCATCTCCAGGGGCAGAATTTCAGAGCACCCTAACTTCCTCATACCTTTTGCCATCATACTTCTGAGCGACTAGTATAGCAGCGTTTAGGGAGATGCTCTCCATCGTCTATGATATAATCTACCCTTTTGCGGCCACAATGAATGAGCTGCATTGTGGCGGGAGTAGTGTGACAGCAAAAGAGGAGAGTGCATCATAGACGATGGAGATCATCTCCCTAAACGCTGCTTACTACTCTCTCAGTAGTATGATGTAGTAGGATGATGGAAAAAGGTATGAGGAAGTTGGGGTGCTCTGAAATTCTGCCCGGGGAGATGCTCTCCATCGTCTATGATGCAATCTACCCTTTTCGGTCACAATGACCGAGCTGCACTGTGGCGGTAGTGTGACCGCAAAAGAAGAGATTGCATCATATACCATGGAGAGTATCTCCAGGGGCAGAATTTAAGAGCACCCCAACTTCCTCATACTTTTTGCCATCATACTACTGAGCGTGTAGTATAGCAGCGTTTAGGGAGATGCTCTCCATCGTCTATGATACACTCTCCTCTTTTGCGGTCACACTACTCCCTCCACAATGCAGCTCAGTCATTGTGACCGCAAAATTGTAGATTGCATCATAGCCGATGGAGAGAATCTCCCTAAACGCTGCTATACTACTCGCTCAGTAGCATGATTACAAAAGGTATGAGGAAGTTGCGGTGCTCTGAAATTCTGCCCCTGGAGATGCTCTCCATTGTCTATGATGCACTCTCCTCTTTTGACGTCACACTACCGCCTCAATGCAGCTCAGTCATTGTGACCGCAAAAGTGTAGATTGCATCATAGACGATGGAGAGCATCTCCAGGGGCAGAATTTCAGAGCACCACAACTTCCTCATAACTTTTGCCATCATTCTACTACTAGTATTGTGATGCAAAAGGCATGAATAAGTTTTGGTGCTCTGAAATTCTACCCCTGAAGATGCTCTCCATCGTCTGTTCTGCAATCTACCCTTTTGGGGTCACAATGACTGAGCTGCATTGTGGCGGTAGTGTGAACGCAAAAGAGGAGAGTGCATCATAGACAATGGCGAGCATCTCCAGGGGCAGAATTTCAGAGCACCCCAACCTCCTCATACCTTTTGCCATTATACTACTACATCATACTACTGAGCGAGTAGTATAGCAGCGTTTAGGGAGATGCTACCCATCGTCTATCATGCAATCTACCCTTTTGCGGTCACAATGACTGAGCTCCAATGTGGCGGGAGTAATGTGACAGCAAAAGTGGAGAGTGCATCAAAGACGATGGAGAGCATCTCCAGGGGCAGAATTTCAGAGCACCCCAACTTCCTCATACATTTTGCAATAATACTACTGAGCGAGTAGTATAGCAGCGTTTAGGGAGATATTCTGCATCCTCTATGATGCACTCTCCTCTTTTGTGGTCACACTACTCCCGCCACAATGCAGCTCTATCATTGTGACCGCAAAAGGGTAGTTTGCATCATAGACGATGGAGAGCATCTCCCTAAATTCTGCTATACTACTCGCTCAGGAGTATGACGTAGTAGGATAATGGCAAAAAGTATGAGGAAGTTGGGGTGCTCCGAAATTCTGCCACTAGAGATGCTCTCCATCCTCTATGATGCACTCTCCCCTTTTGTGGTCACACTACTCCCGCCACAATGCAGCTCAGTCATTGTGACCGCAAAAGGGTAGTTTACATCATAGACGATGGAGAGCATCTCCCTAAACGCTGCTATACTACTCGGTCAGTAGTATGATGGAAAAAGGTATGAGGAAGTTGGGGTGCTCTGAAATTATGCCCTGGAGATGCTCTCCATCGTCTGTTCTGGAATCTACCCTTTTGCGGTCACAATGACTTAGCTGCATTGTGGCGGTAGTGTGACCGCAAAAGAGGAGAGTGCATCATTGACGATGGAGAGCATCTCCCTAAACGCTGCTATACTACTCGCTCAGGACTATGATGGCAAAAGGTATGAGGAGGTGAGGGTGCTCTGAAATTCTGCCCCTGGAGATGCTCTCCATTGTCTATGATGCACTCTCCTCTTTTGCGGTCAAACTACCGCCACAATGCAGCTCATTCATTGTGACCGAAAAGGGTAGATTGCATCAAAGTGGATGGAGAGCATCTCCAGGGGCAGAATTTCAGAGCACCCTAACTTCCTCATACCTTTTCCATCATACTTCTGAGCGACTAGTATAGCAGCGTTTAGGGAGATGCTCTCCATCGTCTATGATGTAATGTACCCTTTTGCGGCCACAATAAATGAGCTGCATTGTGGGGGAGTAGTGTGACAGCAAAAGAGTAGAGTGCATCATAGACGATGGAGAGCATCTCCAGGGGCAGAATTTCAGAGCACCCCAACTTCCTCATACTTTTTGCCATCACACTACTGAACGTGTAGTATAGCAGCGTTTAGGGAGATGCTCTCCATCGTCTATGATGCACTCTCCTCTTTTGTGGTCACACTACTCCCGCCACAATGCAGCTCAGTCATTGTGACCGCAAAAAGGAAGATTCCATCATATACCATGGAGAGCATCTCCAGGGGCAGAATTTCAGAGCACCCCAACTTCCTCATACTTTTTGCCATCATGCTACTGAGCGTGTAGTATAGCAGCGTTTAGGGAGATGCTCTCCATCGTCTATGATGCACTCTCCTCTTTTGTGTTCACACTACTCCCGCCACAATGCAGCTCAGTCATTTTGACCGCAAAAGGGAAGATTGCATCATATACGATGGAGAGCATCTCCCTAAACGCTGCTATACTACTCGCTCATTAGCATGATGACAAAAGGTATGAGGAAGTTGGGGTGCTCTGAAATTCTGCCTATGGAGATGCTCTCCATCGTCTATGATGCAATCTACCCTTTTGCGGTCACAATAACTGAGCTGCATTGTGGCGGTAGTGTGACCGCAAAAGAGGAGAGTGCATCATTGACGATGGAGAGCGTCTCTCTAAACGCTGCTATACTACTCGCTCAGTAGTATGATGGCAAAAGGTATGAGGAAGTTAGGGTGCACTGAAATTCTGCCCCTGGAGATGCTCTCCATTGTCTATGATGCACTCTCCTCTTTTGTGGTCACACTACCGCCACAATGCAGCTCAGTCATTGTGATCGAAAAGGGTAGATTTTATCATAGACGATGGAGAGCATCCCCGGGCAGAATTTCAGAGCACCCAACTTCCTCATACCTTTTTCCACTATACTACTACATCATACTACTCAGCGATTAGTATAGCAGCGTTTAGGGAGATGCTCTCCATCGTCTATGACACTCTCCTCTTTTGCGGTCAACTACTCCCGCCACAATGCAGCTAAGTCATTGTGACCGGAAAAGGGTAGATTGCATTATAGACGATGGAAAACATCTCCCTAAAAGCTGCTATACTACTCGCTCAGTAGTATGATGTAGTAGCATGATGGCAAGAGGTATGATTTAGTTGGGGTGCTCGGAAATTCTGTCCCTGGAGATGCTCTCCTTCGTCTATGATGCACTCTCCTCTTTAGCGGTCACACTACTCGCGCCAAAATGCAGCTCAGTCATTGTGACCGCAAAATTGTAGATTGCATCATAGCCGATGGAGAGAATCTCCCTAAACGCTGCTATACTACTCGCTCAGTAGCATGATGAAAAAAGGTATGAGGAAGTTGGAGTGCTCTGAAATTCTGTCCCTGGAGATGCTCTCCTTCGTCAATGATGCACTCTCCTCTTTTGCGGTCACACTACTCGAGCCACAATGCAGCTCAGTCATTGTGACAGCAAAAGGTTAGATTGCATCATAGTCGATGGAGAGCATCTCCAGGGGCAGAATTTCAGAGCACCACAACTTCCTCATACCTTTTGCCATCATACAACTGAGCGAGTAGTATAGCAGCGTTTAGGGAGATGCTCTCCATCGTCTATGATGCACTCTCCTCTTTGGCGGTCACACTACTCCCTCCACAATTCATAGCAGATGGAGAGAATCTCCCTAAACGCTGCTATAGTACTCGCCTCAGTAGCATGATGACAAAAGGTATTAGGAAGTTGGGGTGCTCTGAAATTCTGCCCCTGAGATGCTCTCCATCGTCTATGATGGAATCTACCCTTTTGCGGTCACAATGACTGAGCTGCATTGTGGCGGGAGTAGTGTGACCGCAAAAGAGGAGAGTGCATCATAGACGATGGAGAGCATCACCATAAACGCGCTATTACTACTCGCTCAGTTGTATGATGGCAAAAGGTATGAGGAATTTGGGGTGCTCTGAAATTCTGCCCCTGGAGATGCTCTCCATCGTCTATGATGCACTCTCCTCTTTTGCGGTCACACTACCGCCACAATGCAGCTCAGTCATTGTGACCACAAAAGGGTAGATTGCATCATAGTGAATGGAGAGCATCTCCAGGGGCAGAATTTCAGAGCACCCCAACTTACTTATACCTTTTGCCATCATACTACTACATCATACTACTGAGCGAGTAGTATAGCAGCGTTTAGGGAGATGCTCTCCATCGTCTATGATGCAATCTACCTTTTGCGGCCACAATGAATGAGCTGCATTGTGGCGGGAGTGGTGTGACAGCAAAAGAGGAGAGTGCATCATAGACGATGGAGATCATCTCCCTAAACGCTGCTATACTACTCGCTCAGTAGTATGATGTAGTAGTATGTGGAAAAGGTATAAGTAAGTTGGGGTGCTCTGAAATTCTGCACCTGGAGCTACTCTCATCGGTCTATGATGCAATCTACCCTTTTGCGGTCACAATGGCTGAGCTTCATTGTGGCGGGAGTAGTGTGACCTAAAAAGAGGAGAGTGTATCATAGACGATGGAGAGTTCTCCAGGGCAGAATTTCAGAGCACCCCAACTTCCTCATACCTTTTACCATCATACTACTACATCATACTACTGAGCGAGTAGTATAGCAGCGTTTAGGGAGATGCTCTCCATCGTCTATGTTGCAATCTACCCTTTTGCGGTCACAATGACTGAGCTGCATTGTGGCGCGAGTAGCGTGATCGCAAAAGAGGAGAGTGCATCATAGACGATGGAGAGCATCTCCAGGGGCAGAATTTCAGAGCACCCCAACTTCCTCATACCTTTTTCCATCATACTACTGAGCGAGTAGTATAGCAGCGTTTAGGGAGATGCTCTCCATCGTCTATGATGCACTCTCCTCTTTGGCGGTCACACTACTCCCTCCACAATTCATAGCAGATGGAGAGAATCTCCCTAAACGCTGCTATACTACTCGCTCAGTAGCATGATGACAAAAGGTATTAGGAAGTTGGGTGCTCTGAATTCTGCCCCTGGAGATGCTCTCCATCGTCTATGATGGAATCTACCCTTTTGCGGTCACAATGACTGAGCTGCATTGTGGCGGGAGTAGTGTGACCGCAAAAGAGGAGAGTGCATCATAGACGATGGAGAGCATCACATAACGCTGCTATACTACTCGCTCAGTTGTATGATGCAAAAGGTATGAGGAATTTGGGTGCTCTGAAATTCTGCCCCTGGAGATGCTCTCCATCGTCTATGATGCACTCTCCTCTTTTCGGTCACACTACCGCCACAATGCAGCTCAGTCATTGTGACCACAAAAGGGTAGATTGCATCATAGTGAATGGAGAGCATCTCCAGGGGCAGAATTTCAGAGCACCCCAACTTACTTATACCTTTTGCCATCATACTACTACATCATACTACTGAGCGAGTAGTATAGCAGCGTTTAGGGAGATGCTCTCCATCGTCTATGATGCAATCTACCCTTTTGCGGCCACAATGAATGAGCTGCATTGTGGCGGGAGTGGTGTGACAGCAAAAGAGGAGAGTGCATCATAGACGATGGAGATCATCTCCCTAAACGCTGCTATACTACTCGCTCAGTAGTATGATGTAGTAGTATGATGGAAAAGGTATAAGTAAGTTGGGGTGCTCTGAAATTCTGCACCCTGGAGCTACTCTCCATCGTCTATGATGCAATCTACCCTTTGCGGTCACAATGGCTGAGCTTCATTGTGGCGGGAGTAGTGTGACCTAAAAAGAGGAGAGTGTATCATAGACGATGGAGAGCATCTCCAGGGGCAGAATTTCAGAGCACCCAACTTCCTCATACCTTTTACCATCATACTACTACATCATACTACTGAGCGAGTAGTATAGCAGCGTTTAGGGAGATGCTCTCCATCGTCTATGATGCAATCTACCTTTTGCGGTCACGATGACTGAGCTGCAATGTGGCGTGGGTAATGTGACCGCAAAAGAGGAGAGTGCATCATAGAGATGGAGAGCATCTCCAGGGGCAGAATTTCAGAGCACCCGAACTTCCTCATACTTTTGCCATCATACTACTGAGCGAGTAGTATAGCAGCGTTTAGGGAGATGCTCTCCATCGTCAATGATGCACTCTCCTCTTTTGCGGTCACACTACCGACACAATGCAGCTCATTCATTGTGACCGCAAAAGGTTAGATTGCATCATAGACGATGGAGAGCATCTCCAGGGCAGAATTTCAGAGCACCGCAACTTCCTCATACTTTTGCAATCATACTACTGAACGTTTAGTATAGCAGCGTTTAGGAGATGCTCTCCATCGTCTTGATGCACTCTCCCTTTTGCGGTCACACTACTCCGCACAATGCAGCTCAGTCATTTTGACCGCAAAATGGTAGATTGCATCATAGACGATGGAGAGCATCTCCCTAAACGTTGCTATACTACTCGCTCAGTAGTATGATGGCAAAAGGTATGAGGAAGTTCGGTGCTCTGAAATTCTGCCCCTGGAGATGCTCTCCATTGTCTATGATGCACTCTCCTCTTTTGCGGTCACACTACCGCCACAATGCAGCTGTCATTCTGACCGAAAAGGGTAGATTGCATCATAGACGATGGAGAGCATCTCCCTAGATGCTGCTATACTACTCGCCTCAGTAGTATGATATAGTAGGATGATGCAAAAGGTATGAGGAAGTTGGGGTGCTCTGAAATTCTGCCCCTGGAGATGCTCTCCATCGTCTATGATGCATCTACCCTTTTTCGGCCTCAATGACTGAACTGCATTGTGGCGTTAGTGTGACCGCAAAAGAGGAGAGTGCATCATAGACGATGGAGAGCATCTCCAGGGGCAGAATTTCAGAGCACCCAACTTCCTCATACCATTTGCCATCATACTACTGAGCGAGTAGTATACAGCATTTATGGAGATGCTCTCCATCGTCTATGATGCTCTCCTCTTTTGCGGTCACACTACTCCGGCCACAATACAGCTCAGTCATTGTGACCGCAAAAGGTTAGATTGCATTATAGACAGGAGAGCATCTCCATGGGCAGAATCTCAGAGCACCCAACTTATATATCTTTTTCCATCATACTACTACTAGTAGTGTGAGGCAAAAGATATAAGGAAGTTGGGGTGATCTGAAATTCTGCCCTGGAGATGCTGTCCATCGTCTATGATGCACGCTCCTCTTTTGAGGTCACACTACTCCGCCACAAAGAAGCTCAGCCATTGTGACCGCAAAAGGGTAGATTGCATCATAGACGATGAGAGTGCTCCAGTTGCAGAATTTCAGAGCACCCCAACGTCCTCATACCTTTTGCCCTCACACTACAGTAGTAGTATGATGGAAAAGATATGAATAGTTGGGGTGCCTGAGATTCTGCCCCTGGAGATGCTCTCCATGGTCTATATGCAATCTTACCCTTTTGCGGTCACAATGACTGAGCTGCAGTGGCCGGAGTAGTGTGACCGCAAAAGAGGAGAGTGCATCATAGACGATGGAGAGCATCTCCATAAATGCTGATATACTACTCGCTCAGTAGTATGATGGCAAATGGTATGAGGAAGTTGGGGTGCTCTGAAATTCTGCCCTGGAGATGCTCCATTTATGATGCATCTGATCTTTTGCGGTCACACTAACGCCACAATGCAGTTCAGTCATTGTGGCCGAAAAAGGGTAGATTGCATCATAGACGATGGAACATCTCCAGGGGCAGAATTTCAGAGCACCCAACTTCCTCATACGTTGCCATCAAATACTGAGCGAGTAGTATAGCAGCGTTTAGGGAGATGCTCTCCATCGTCTATGTGCAATCTACCCTTTTGCGGTCACAATGACTGAGCTGCATTGTGGCGCGAGTAGTTTGACCGCAAAAGAGGAGAGTGCATCATAGACGATGGAGAGCATCTCCATGGGCAGTTTCAGAGCACCCTAATCCCTCATACCTTTTGCCATCACACTTCTGAGCGAGTAGTATAGCAGCGTTTAGGGAGATGCTCTCCCATCGTCTATGATGCAATCTACCATTTTGCGGCCACAATGAATGAGCTGCATTGTGGCGGGAATAGTGTGACAGCAAAAGAGGAGAGTGCATCATAGACGATGGAGAGCATCTCCCTAAACGCTGCTATACTACTCGCTCAGTAGTATGATGTAGTAGTATGATGGCAAGAGCAATGAGGAAGTTGGGGTGCTCTGAAAATTCTGCCCTGGAGATGCTCTCCATCGTCTATGATGCTCTCTCCTCTTTTGCGGTCACACTACTCGCGCCACAATGCAGCTCAGTCATGTGTGACCGCAAAAGGGTAGATTGCATCAAATCGATGGAGAGCATCTCCCAGGGGCAGAATTTCAGAGCACCACAACTTCCTCACACCTTTTGCCATAGTAGTACTGAGAGAATAGTATAGTAGTGTTTAGGGAGATGCTCTCCATCGTCCATAATGCAATCTACCCTTTTGCGGCCACAATGACTGAGCTGCATGTGGCGTGAGTAGTGTGACCGCAAAAGAGGAGAGTGCATCATAGACGATGGAGAGCATCTCCAGGGGCAGAATTTCAGAGCACCCAACTTCCTATTTACTTTGCATCATACTACTGAGCGAGTAGTATAGCAGCGTTTAGGGAGATGCTTGATCGTCTATGATGCACTCTCCTCTTTGCGGTCAAACTACTCCGCCACAATGCAGCTCAGTCATTGTGACCGCAAAAGGGTAGATGCATCATAGACGATGGAGAGCATCTCCCTGAACGCTGCTATACTACTCGCTGAGTAGCATGATGAAAAAAAGGTATGAGGAAGTTTGAGTGCCTGAAATTCTGCACTGGAGATGCTCTCCATCGTCTATGATGCATCTACCCTTTTGCGGTCACAATGGACTGAGCTGCATTGAGGCGGGAGTAGTGTGACAGCAAAAGAGAGAGTGAGAGTACATCATAGAAGATGGAGACCATCTACCTAACGCTGCTATACTACTCGCTCAGTAGTATGATGTAGTAGGATGATGGCAAAAGGTATGAGGAAGTTGGGTGCTCTGAAATTCTGCCCGGGGAGTGCTCTCCATCGTCTATTGCAATCTACCCTTTTTGGTCACAAGGACCGAGCTGCACTGTGTCGGTAGTGTGACCGCAAAAAGAAGAGAGTGCATCATATACAATGGAGAGCATCTCCAGGGGCAGAATTTCAGAGCACCCCAACTTCCTCATACCTTTGCCATCATAATACTGAGCGAGTAGTATAGCAGGTCTAGGGAGATGCTCCATCGTCTATGATGCACTCTAATTTTGGGTCGCACTACTCGCGCACAATGCAGCTCAGTCATTGTGAAAGCAAAAAAGGGTAGATTGCAGGTTAGTCGATGGAGAGCATCTCCAGGGGCAGAATTCAGAGCACCACAACTTCCTCATAACTTTTGCAATCATACCGCTACTAGTAGCATGATTGCAAAAGGTATAAATAAGTTGGGGTGCTCTGAAATTCTGCCCCTGGAGATGATCTCCATCGTCTGTTCTGCAATCTACCCTTTCGCGGTCACATGACTGAGCTGCATTGTGGCGGTAGTGTGACCGCAAAAGAGGATAGTGCATCATAGACAATGGCGAGCATCTCTTAGGGCAGAATTTCAGAGCACCCCAACTTCCTCATACCTTTTTTCATCATGCTACTGCGCGAGTAGTATAGCAGCGTTTAGGGAGATGCTATCCATCGTCTATCATGCAATCTACCGTTTTGCGGTCACAATGACTGAGCTCCAATGTGGCGGGAGTAGTGTGACCGCAAAGAGGAGAGTGCATCATACACGATGGAGAGCATCTGTAGGAGCAGAATTTCAGAGACCCCAATTCTTCATATTTATGTCCATCATACTACCGAGCGAGTAGTATAGCAAGCGTTTAGGGAGATACTCTCCATCGTCTATGTTGCACTCTCCTCTTTGGCGGTCACACTACTCAATCCACAATGCAACTCAGTCATTGTGACGCAAAATTGTAGATTCCACAAACCAATGGGAGAGAATCTCCCTAAACGCTGCTATACTACTCGCTCAGTTAGCATGATGAAAAAAGGTATGAGGAAGTTGGGTGCTCTGAAATTCTGCCCCTGGAGATGCTCTCCATCGTCTATGATGCACTCTCCTCTTTTGCGGTCACACTACTCGCGCCTCAATGCAGCTCAGTCATTTGACCGCAAAAGGTAGATTGCATCATAGACGATGGAGAGCATCTCCCTAAACGTTGCTATAGTACTCGCCAGTAGTATGATGGCAAAAGGTATCAGGAAGTTCGGTGCTCTGAAATTTCTGCCCCTGGAGATGCTCTCCATTGTCTATGATGCACTCTCCTCTTTTGCGGTCACACTACCGCCATAATGCAGTTGTCATTGTTTCCGAAAAGGTAGATTGCATCATAGGACGATGGAGAGCATCTCCCTAGACGCTGCTATACTACTCGCTCAGTAGTATGATATAGTAGGATGATGGCAAAAGGTATGAGGAAGTTCGGGTGCTCTGAAATACTGCCCATGGAGATGCTCTCCATTGTCTATGATGCAATCTACCCTTTTGCGGTCACAATGACTGAGCTGCATTGTGTCGGTAGTGTGACCGCAAAAGAGGAGATTGCATCAAATTCGATGGAGAGCATCTCCAGGGCAGAATTTCAGAGCACCACAACTTCCTCATACCTTTTGCCATCACATTACTAATAGTAATATGAAGGCAAAAGGTATGAATAATTTGGGGTGCTCTGAAATTCTGCCCCTGGAGATGCTCTCCATCGTCTATGATGCACTCTCCTCTTTTGCGATCACAATGAATGAGCTGCATTGTGGCGGAAGTGTGACCGCAAAAGAGGAGAGTGCATCATAGACGATGGAGAGCATCTCCATAAACGCAGCAATACTACTCGCTCAATAGTATGATGGAAAAAGGTATGATGAAGTTGGGGTGCTCTGAAATTCTGGCCCTGGAGATGCTCTCCATCGTCTATGATGCACTCTCCTCATTTCTGGTCACACTACCGCCACAATGCAGCTCATTCATTGTGATCGCAAAAGAGGAGAGTGCATCATAGACGATGGAGAGCATCTCCAGGGGCAGAATTTCAGAGCACCCCAACTTCCTCATACCTTTGCCATCATACTACTGAGCGAGTAGTATAGCAGCGTTTAGGGAGATGCTCTCCATCGTCTATGATGCAATCTACCCTTTTGCGATCACAATGAATGAGCTGCATTGTGGCGGTAGTGTGACCAGAAATGAGGAGAGTGCATGATAGACGATGGAGTGCATCTCCAGGGCCAGAATTTCAGAGCACCCCAACTTCATCATACCTTTTTCCATCATACTATTGAGCGAGTAGTATTGCTGCGTTTATGGAGATGCACTCCATCGTCTATGATGCACTCTCCTCTTTTGCGGTCACACTACCGCCACAATGCAGCTCAGTCATTGTGCCAGCAAAATGGTAAATTGCATCATAGACGATGGAGAGCTTCTTCAGGGCCATAATTTCGGAGCACCCCAACTTCCTCATATCTTTTGCCATCATACTACTGAGAGAATAGTACAGTAGCGTTTAGGGAGATGCTCTCCATCGTCCATAATGCAATCTACCCTTTTGCGGCCACAATGACTGAGCTGCATTGTGGAGTAGTGTGACCGCAAAAGAGGAGAGTGCATCATAGACGATGGAGAGCATCTCCAGGGGCAGAATTTCAGAGCACCCCAACTTCCTTATACTTTTTGCATCATACTACTGAGCGAGTAGTATAGCAGCGTTTAGGGAGATGCTATTGATCGTCTATGATGCACTCTCCTCTTTTGCGGTCAAACTACTCCCGCCACAATGCAGCTCAGTCATTGTGACCGCAAAAGGGTAGATTGCATCATAGACGATGGAGAGCATCTCCCTGAACGCTGCTATACTACTCGCTGAGTAGCATGATGAAAAAAATGTATGAGGAAGTTTGAGTGCTCTGAAATTCTGCCACTGGAGATGCTCTCCATCGTCTATGATGCAATCTACCCTTTTGCGGTCACAATGACTGAGCTGCATTGAGGCGGGAGTAGTGTGACAGCAAAAGAGGAGAGTACATCATAGAAGATGGAGACCATCTACCTAAACGCTGCTATACTACTCGCTCAGTAGTATGATGTAGTAGGATGATGGCAAAAGGTATGAGGAAGTTGGGGTGCTCTGAAATTCTGCCCGGGGAGATGCTCTCCATCGTCTATGATGCAATCTACCCTTTTCGGTCACAATGACCGAGCTGCACTGTGTCGGTAGTGACCGCAAAAGAAGAGAGTGCATCATATACAATGGAGAGCATCTCCAGGGGCAGAATTTCAGAGCACCCCAACTTCCTCATACCTTTTGCCATCATACTACTGAGCGAGTAGTATAGCAGCGTCTAGGGAGATGCTCTCCATCGTTTATGATGCACTCTCCTCTTTTGCGGTCACACTACTCGCGCCAAAATGCAGCTCAGTCATTGTGACCGCAAAATTGTCGATTGCATCATAGACGATGGAGAGAATTTCCCTAAACGCTGCTATACTACTCGCTAAGTAGTACGATGGCAAAAGGTATGAGGAAGTTGGGGTGCTCTGAAATTCTGAACGGTGAGAAGCTCTCCATGGTCTGTGATGCAATCTACCCTTTTGCGGTCACAATGACTGAGCTGCATTGTGGCGGGAGTAGTGTGACCGCAAAAGAGGAGAGTGCATCATACACGATGGAGAGCATCTGTAGGAGCAGAATTTCAGAGCACCCCAACTTCCTCATACTTATGGCCATCATACTACTGAGCGAGTAGTATAGCAGCGTTTAGGGAGATACTCTCCATCGTCTATGATGCACTCTCCTCTTTGGCTGTCACACTACTCCCTCCACAATGCAGCTCAATCATTGTGACCGCAAAATTGTAGATTGCATCATAGCCGATGGAGAGAATCTCCCTAAACGTTGCTATACTACTACTCGCTCAGTAGCATGATGACAAAAGGTATGAGGAAGTTGGGGTGCTCTGAAATTCTACCCCTGGAGATGCTCTCCATCGTCTATGATGCAATCTACCCTTTTGCGGCCACAATGACTGAACTGCATTGTGCCGGTAGTGTGACCGCAAAAGAGGAGAGTGCATCATAGTCGATGGAGAGCATCTCCAGGGGCAGAATTTCAGAGCACCCTAACTTCCTCATACCTTTTGCCATCATACTTCTGAGCGACTAGTATAGCAGCGTTTAGGGAGATGCTCTCCATCGTCTATGATATAATCTACCCTTTTGCGGCCACAATGAATGAGCTGCATTGTGGCGGGAGTAGTGTGACAGCAAAGAGGAGAGTGCATCATAGACGATGGAGATCATCTCCCTAAACGCTGCTTACTACTCTCTCAGTAGTATGATGTAGTAGGATGATGGAAAAAGGTATGAGGAAGTTGGGGTGCTCTGAAATTCTGCCCGGGGAGATGCTCTCCATCGTCTATGATGCAATCTACCTTTTCGGTCACAATGACCGAGCTGCACTGTGGCGGTAGTGTGACCGCAAAAGAAGAGATTGCATCATATACCATGGAGAGTATCTCCAGGGGCAGAATTTAAGAGCACCCCAACTTCCTCATACTTTTTGCCATCATACTACTGAGCGTGTAGTATAGCAGCGTTTAGGGAGATGCTCTCCATCGTCTATGATACACTCTCCTCTTTTGCGGTCACACTACTCCCTCCACAATGCAGCTCAGTCATTGTGACCGCAAAATTGTAGATTGCATCATAGCCGATGGAGAGAATCTCCCTAAACGCTGCTATACTACTCGCTCAGTAGCATGATTACAAAAGGTATGAGGAAGTTGCGGTGCTCTGAAATTCTGCCCCTGGAGATGCTCTCCATTGTCTATGATGCACTCTCCTCTTTTGACGTCACACTACCGCCTCAATGCAGCTCAGTCATTGTGACCGCAAAAGTGTAGATTGCATCATAGACGATGGAGAGCATCTCCAGGGGCAGAATTTCAGAGCACCACAACTTCCTCATAACTTTTGCCATCATTCTACTACTAGTATTGTGATGCAAAAGGCATGAATAAGTTTTGGTGCTCTGAAATTCTACCCCTGAAGATGCTCTCCATCGTCTGTTCTGCAATCTACCCTTTTGGGGTCACAATGACTGAGCTGCATTGTGGCGGTAGTGTGAACGCAAAAGAGGAGAGTGCATCATAGACAATGGCGAGCATCTCAGGGGCAGAATTTCAGAGCACCCCAACCTCCTCATACCTTTTGCCATTATACTACTACATCATACTACTGAGCGAGTAGTATAGCAGCGTTTAGGGAGATGCTACCCATCGTCTATCATGCAATCTACCCTTTTGCGGTCACAATGACTGAGCTCCAATGTGGCGGGAGTAATGTGACAGCAAAAGTGGAGAGTGCATCAAAGACGATGGAGAGCATCTCCAGGGGCAGAATTTCAGAGCACCCCAACTTCCTCATACATTTTGCAATAATACTACTGAGCGAGTAGTATAGCAGCGTTTAGGGAGATATTCTGCATCCTCTATGATGCACTCTCCTCTTTTGTGGTCACACTACTCCCGCCACAATGCAGCTCTATCATTGTGACCGCAAAAGGGTAGTTTGCATCATAGACGATGGAGAGCATCTCCCTAAATTCTGCTATACTACTCGCTCAGGAGTATGACGTAGTAGGATAATGGCAAAAAGTATGAGGAAGTTGGGGTGCTCCGAAATTCTGCCACTAGAGATGCTCTCCATCCTCTATGATGCACTCTCCCCTTTTGTGGTCACACTACTCCCGCCACAATGCAGCTCAGTCATTGTGACCGCAAAAGGGTAGTTTACATCATAGACGATGGAGAGCATCTCCCTAAACGCTGCTATACTACTCGGTCAGTAGTATGATGGAAAAAGGTATGAGGAAGTTGGGGTGCTCTGAAATTATGCCCCTGGAGATGCTCTCCATCGTCTGTTCTGGAATCTACCCTTTTGCGGTCACAATGACTTAGCTGCATTGTGGGGTAGTGTGACCGCAAAAGAGGAGAGTGCATCATTGACGATGGAGAGCATCTCCCTAAACGCTGCTATACTACTCGCTCAGGACTATGATGGCAAAAGGTATGAGGAGGTGAGGGTGCTCTGAAATTCTGCCCCTGGAGATGCTCTCCATTGTCTATGATGCACTCTCCTCTTTTGCGGTCAAACTACCGCCACAATGCAGCTCATTCATTGTGACCGAAAAGGGTAGATTGCATCAAAGTGGATGGAGAGCATCTCCAGGGGCAGAATTTCAGAGCACCCTAACTTCCTCATACCTTTTCCATCATACTTCTGAGCGACTAGTATAGCAGCGTTTAGGGAGATGCTCTCCATCGTCTATGATGTAATGTACCCTTTTGCGGCCACAATAAATGAGCTGCATTGTGGCGGGAGTAGTGTGACAGCAAAAGAGTAGAGTGCATCATAGACGATGGAGAGCATCTCCAGGGGCAGAATTTCAGAGCACCCCAACTTCCTCATACTTTTTGCCATCACACTACTGAACGTGTAGTATAGCAGCGTTTAGGGAGATGCTCTCCATCGTCTATGATGCACTCTCCTCTTTTGTGGTCACACTACTCCCGCCACAATGCAGCTCAGTCATTGTGACCGCAAAAGGAAGATTCCATCATATACCATGGAGAGCATCTCCAGGGGCAGAATTTCAGAGCACCCCAACTTCCTCATACTTTTTGCCATCATGCTACTGAGCGTGTAGTATAGCAGCGTTTAGGGAGATGCTCTCCATCGTCTATGATGCACTCTCCTCTTTTGTGTTCACACTACTCCCGCCACAATGCAGCTCAGTCATTTTGACCGCAAAAGGGAAGATTGCATCATATACGATGGAGAGCATCTCCCTAAACGCTGCTATACTACTCGCTCATTAGCATGATGACAAAAGGTATGAGGAAGTTGGGGTGCTCTGAAATTCTGCCTATGGAGATGCTCTCCATCGTCTATGATGCAATCTACCCTTTTGCGGTCACAATAACTGAGCTGCATTGTGGCGGTAGTGTGACCGCAAAAGAGGAGAGTGCATCATTGACGATGGAGAGCGTCTCTCTAAACGCTGCTATACTACTCGCTCAGTAGTATGATGGCAAAAGGTATGAGGAAGTTAGGGTGCACTGAAATTCTGCCCCTGGAGATGCTCTCCATTGTCTATGATGCACTCTCCTCTTTTGTGGTCACACTACCGCCACAATGCAGCTCAGTCATTGTGATCGAAAAGGGTAGATTTTATCATAGACGATGGAGAGCATCTCCCCGGGCAGAATTTCAGAGCACCCAACTTCCTCATACCTTTTTCCACTATACTACTACATCATACTACTCAGCGATTAGTATAGCAGCGTTTAGGGAGATGCTCTCCATCGTCTATGATACACTCTCCTCTTTTGCGGTCACACTACTCCCGCCACAATGCAGCTAAGTCATTGTGACCGGAAAAGGGTAGATTGCATTATAGACGATGGAAAACATCTCCCTAAAAGCTGCTATACTACTCGCTCAGTAGTATGATGTAGTAGCATGATGGCAAGAGGTATGATTTAGTTGGGGTGCTCGGAAATTCTGTCCCTGGAGATGCTCTCCTTCGTCTATGATGCACTCTCCTCTTTAGCGGTCACACTACTCGCGCCAAAATGCAGCTCAGTCATTGTGACCGCAAAATTGTAGATTGCATCATAGCCGATGGAGAGAATCTCCCTAAACGCTGCTATACTACTCGCTCAGTAGCATGATGAAAAAAGGTATGAGGAAGTTGGAGTGCTCTGAAATTCTGTCCCTGGAGATGCTCTCCTTCGTCAATGATGCACTCTCCTCTTTTGCGGTCACACTACTCGAGCCACAATGCAGCTCAGTCATTGTGACAGCAAAAGGTTAGATTGCATCATAGTCGATGGAGAGCATCTCCAGGGGCAGAATTTCAGAGCACCACAACTTCCTCATACCTTTTGCCATCATACAACTGAGCGAGTAGTATAGCAGCGTTTAGGGAGATGCTCTCCATCGTCTATGATGCACTCTCCTCTTTGGCGGTCACACTACTCCCTCCACAATTCATACAGATGGAGAGAATCTCCCTAAACGCTGCTATAGTACTCGCTCAGTAGCATGATGACAAAAGGTATTAGGAAGTTGGGGTGCTCTGAAATTCTGCCCCTGGAGATGCTCTCCATCGTCTATGATGGAATCTACCCTTTTGCGGTCACAATGACTGAGCTGCATTGTGGCGGGAGTAGTGTGACCGCAAAAGAGGAGAGTGCATCATAGACGATGGAGAGCATCACCATAAACGCTGCTATACTACTCGCTCAGTTGTATGATGGCAAAAGGTATGAGGAATTTGGGGTGCTCTGAAATTCTGCCCCTGGAGATGCTCTCCATCGTCTATGATGCACTCTCCTCTTTTGCGGTCACACTACCGCCACAATGCAGCTCAGTCATTGTGACCACAAAAGGGTAGATTGCATCATAGTGAATGGAGAGCATCTCCAGGGGCAGAATTTCAGAGCACCCCAACTTACTTATACCTTTTGCCATCATACTACTACATCATACTACTGAGCGAGTAGTATAGCAGCGTTTAGGGAGATGCTCTCCATCGTCTATGATGCAATCTACCCTTTTGCGGCCACAATGAATGAGCTGCATTGTGGCGGGAGTGGTGTGACAGCAAAAGAGGAGAGTGCATCATAGACGATGGAGATCATCTCCCTAAACGCTGCTATACTACTCGCTCAGTAGTATGATGTAGTAGTATGATGGAAAAGGTATAAGTAAGTTGGGGTGCTCTGAAATTCTGCACCCTGGAGCTACTCTCCATCGTCTATGATGCAATCTACCCTTTTGCGGTCACAATGGCTGAGCTTCATTGTGGCGGGAGTAGTGTGACCTAAAAAGAGGAGAGTGTATCATAGACGATGGAGAGCATCTCCAGGGGCAGAATTTCAGAGCACCCCAACTTCCTCATACCTTTTACCATCATACTACTACATCATACTACTGAGCGAGTAGTATAGCAGCGTTTAGGGAGATGCTCTCCATCGTCTATGTTGCAATCTACCCTTTTGCGGTCACAATGACTGAGCTGCATTGTGGCGCGAGTAGCGTGATCGCAAAAGAGGAGAGTGCATCATAGACGATGGAGAGCATCTCCAGGGGCAGAATTTCAGAGCACCCCAACTTCCTCATACCTTTTTCCATCATACTACTGAGCGAGTAGTATAGCAGCGTTTAGGGAGATGCTCTCCATCGTCTATGATGCACTCTCCTCTTTGGCGGTCACACTACTCCCTCCACAATTCATAGCAGATGGAGAGAATCTCCCTAAACGCTGCTATACTACTCGCTCAGTAGCATGATGACAAAAGGTATTAGGAAGTTGGGGTGCTCTGAAATTCTGCCCCTGGAGATGCTCTCCATCGTCTATGATGGAATCTACCCTTTTGCGGTCACAATGACTGAGCTGCATTGTGGCGGAGTAGTGTGACCGCAAAGAGGAGAGTGCATCATAGACGATGGAGAGCATCACATAAACGCTGCTATACTACTCGCTCAGTTGTATGATGGCAAAAGGTATGAGGAATTTGGGGTGCTCTGAAATTCTGCCCCTGGAGATGCTCTCCATCGTCTATGATGCACTCTCCTCTTTTGCGGTCACACTACCGCCACAATGCAGCTCAGTCATTGTGACCACAAAAGGGTAGATTGCATCATAGTGAATGGAGAGCATCTCCAGGGGCAGAATTTCAGAGCACCCCAACTTACTTATACCTTTTGCCATCATACTACTACATCATACTACTGAGCGAGTAGTATAGCAGCGTTTAGGGAGATGCTCTCCATCGTCTATGATGCAATCTACCCTTTTGCGGCCACAATGAATGAGCTGCATTGTGGCGGGAGTGGTGTGACAGCAAAAGAGGAGAGTGCATCATAGACGATGGAGATCATCTCCCTAAACGCTGCTATACTACTCGCTCAGTAGTATGATGTAGTAGTATGATGGAAAAGGTATAAGTAAGTTGGGGTGCTCTGAAATTCTGCACCCTGGAGCTACTCTCCATCGTCTATGATGCAATCTACCCTTTTGCGGTCACAATGGCTGAGCTTCATTGTGGCGGGAGTAGTGTGACCTAAAAAGAGGAGAGTGTATCATAGACGATGGAGAGCATCTCCAGGGGCAGAATTTCAGAGCACCCCAACTTCCTCATACCTTTTACCATCATACTACTACATCATACTACTGAGCGAGTAGTATAGCAGCGTTTAGGGAGATGCTCTCCATCGTCTATGATGCAATCTACCCTTTTGCGGTCACGATGACTGAGCTGCAATGTGGCGTGGGTAATGTGACCGCAAAAGAGGAGAGTGCATCATAGAGAATGGAGAGCATCTCCAGGGGCAGAATTTCAGAGCACCCGAACTTCCTCATACCTTTTGCCATCATACTACTGAGCGAGTAGTATAGCAGCGTTTAGGGAGATGCTCTCCATCGTCAATGATGCACTCTCCTCTTTTGCGGTCACACTACCGACACAATGCAGCTCATTCATTGTGACCGCAAAAGGTTAGATTGCATCATAGACGATGGAGAGCATCTCCAGGGGCAGAATTTCAGAGCACCGCAACTTCCTCATACTTTTTGCAATCATACTACTGAACGTTTAGTATAGCAGCGTTTAGGGAGATGCTCTCCATCGTCTTTGATGCACTCTCCTCTTTTGCGGTCACACTACTCCGCCACAATGCAGCTCAGTCATTTTGACCGCAAAATGGTAGATTGCATCATAGACGATGGAGAGCATCTCCCTAAACGTTGCTATACTACTCGCTCAGTAGTATGATGGCAAAAGGTATGAGGAAGTTTCGGTGCTCTGAAATTCTGCCCCTGGAGATGCTCTCCATTGTCTATGATGCACTCTCCTCTTTTGCGGTCACACTACCGCCACAATGCAGCTGTCATTCTGACCGAAAAGGGTAGATTGCATCATAGACGATGGAGAGCATCTCCCTAGATGCTGCTATACTACTCGCTCAGTAGTATGATATAGTAGGATGATGGCAAAAGGTATGAGGAAGTTGGGGTGCTCTGAAATTCTGCCCCTGGAGATGCTCTCCATCGTCTATGATGCCAATCTACCCTTTTTCGGCCTCAATGACTGAACTGCATTGTGGCGTTAGTGTGACCGCAAAAGAGGAGAGTGCATCATAGACGATGGAGAGCATCTCCAGGGGCAGAATTTCAGAGCACCCCAACTTCCTCATACCATTTGCCATCATACTACTGAGCGAGTAGTATATCAGCATTTATGGAGATGCTCTCCATCGTCTATGATGCACTCTCCTCTTTTGCGGTCACACTACTCCGGCCACAATACAGCTCAGTCATTGTGACCGCAAAAGGGTAGATTGCATTATAGACCATGGAGAGCATCTCCATGGGCAGAATCTCAGAGCACCCCAACTTATTCATATCTTTTTCCATCATACTACTACTAGTAGTGTGAGGGCAAAAGATATAAGGAAGTTGGGGTGATCTGAAATTCTGCCCCTGGAGATGCTGTCCATCGTCTATGATGCACGCTCCTCTTTTGAGGTCACACTACTCCCGCCACAAAGAAGCTCAGCCATTGTGACCGCAAAAGGGTAGATTGCATCATAGACGATGGAGAGTGCTCCAGTTGCAGAATTTCAGAGCACCCCAACGTCCTCATACCTTTTGCCCTCACACTACTAGTAGTAGTATGATGGAAAAAGATATGAATAAGTTGGGGTGCTCTGAGATTCTGCCCCTGGAGATGCTCTCCATGGTCTATAATGCAATCTACCCTTTTGCGGTCACAATGACTGAGCTGCATTGTGGCCGGAGTAGTGTGACCGCAAAAGAGGAGAGTGCATCATAGACGATGGAGAGCATCTCCATAAATGCTGATATACTACTCGCTCAGTAGTATGATGGCAAATGGTATGAGGAAGTTGGGGTGCTCTGAAATTCTGCCCTGGAGATGCTCTCCATCGTCTATGATGCACTCTGATCTTTGCGGTCACACTAAACGCCAAATGCAGTTCAGTCATTGTGGCCGAAAAAGGGTAGATTGCATCATAGACGATGGAGAACATCTCCAGGGGCAGAATTTCAGAGCACCCCAACTTCCTCATACGTTTGCCATCATACTACTGAGCGAGTAGTATAGCAGCGTTTAGGGAGATGCTCTCCATCGTCTATGGTGCAATCTACCCTTTTGCGGTCACAATGACTGAGCTGCATTGTGGCGCGAGTAGTTTGACCGCAAAAGAGGAGAGTGCATCATAGACGATGGAGAGCATCTCCATGGGCAGTATTTCAGAGCACCCTAACTTCCTCATACCTTTTGCCATCACACTTCTGAGCGAGTAGTATAGCAGCGTTTAGGGAGATGCTCTCCATCGTCTATGATGCAATCTACCATTTTGCGGCCACAATGAATGAGCTGCATTGTGGCGGGAATAGTGTGACAGCAAAGAGGAGAGTGCATCATAGACGATGGAGAGCATCTCCCTAAACGCTGCTATACTACTCGCTCAGTAGTATGATGTAGTAGTATGATGGCAAGAGCAATGAGGAAGTTGGGGTGCTCTGAAATTCTGCCCCTGGAGATGCTCTCCATCGTCTATGATGCTCTCTCCTCTTTTGCGGTCACACTACTCGCGCCACAATGCAGCTCAGTCATTGTGACCGCAAAAGGGTAGATTGCATCAAATTCGATGGAGAGCATCTCCAGGGGCAGAATTTCAGAGCACCACAACTTCCTCACACCTTTTGCATCATAGTACTGAGAGAATAGTATAGTAGTGTTTAGGGAGATGCTCTCCATCGTCCATAATGCAATCTACCCTTTTGCGGCCACAATGACTGAGCTGCATTGTGGCGTGAGTAGTGTGACCGCAAAAGAGGAGAGTGCATCATAGACGATGGGAGCATCTCCAGGGGCAGAATTTCAGAGCACCCCAACTTCCTATACTTTTTGCATCACACTACTGAGCGAGTAGTATAGCAGCGTTTAGGGAGATGCTATTGATCGTCTATGATGCACTCTCCTCTTTTGCGGTCAAACTACTCCCGCACAATGCAGCTCAGTCATTGTGACCGCAAAAGGGTAGATTGCATCATAGACGATGGAGAGCATCTCCCTGAACGCTGCTATACTACTCGCTGAGTAGCATGATGAAAAAAGGTATGAGGAAGTTTGAGTGCTCTGAAATTCTGCCACTGGAGATGCTCTCCATCGTCTATGATGCAATCTACCCTTTTGCGGTCACAATGACTGAGCTGCATTGAGGCGGAGTAGTGTGACAGCAAAAGAGGAGAGTACATCATAGAAGATGGAGACCATCTACCTAAACGCTGCTATACTACTCGCTCAGTAGTATGATGTAGTAGGATGATGGCAAAAGGTATGAGGAAGTTGGGTGCTCTGAAATTCTGCCCGGGGAGATGCTCTCCATCGTCTATGTTGCATCTACCCTTTTTGGTCACAATGACCGAGCTGCACTGTGTCGGTAGTGTGACCGCAAAAAAGAGAGTGCATCATATACAATGGAGAGCATCTCCAGGGCAGAATTTCAGAGCACCCCAACTTCCTCATACCTTTTGCATCATACTACTGAGCGAGTAGTATAGCAGCGTCTAGGGAGATGCTCTCCACGTCTATGATGCACTCTAATCTTTTGGGTTCGCACTACTCGCGCCACAATGCGCTCAGTCATTGTGAAAGCAAAAGGGTAGATTGCATGTTAGTCGATGGAGCATCTCCAGGGGCAGAATTTCAGAGCACCACAACTTCCTCATAACTTTTGCAATCATACCGCTACTAGTAGCATGATTGCAAAAGGTATAAATAAGTTGGGGTGCTCTGAAATTCTGCCCCTGGAGATGCTCTCCATCGTCTGTTCTGCAATCTACCCTTTCGCGGTCACATGACTGAGCTGCATTGTGGCGGTAGTGTGACCGCAAAAGAGGATAGTGCATCATAGACAATGGCGAGCATCTCTAGGGGCAGAATTTCAGAGCACCCAACTTCCTCATACCTTTTTTCATCATGCTACTGAGCGAGTAGTATAGCAGCGTTTAGGGAGATGCTATCCATCGTCTATCATGCAATCTACCGTTTTGCGGTCACATGACTGACTCCAATGTGGCGGGAGTAGTGTGACCGCAAAAGAGGAGAGTGCATCATACACGATGGAGAGCATCTGTAGGAGCAGAATTTCAGAGCACCCCAACTTCTTCATATTTATGTCCATCATACTACCGAGCGAGTAGTATAGCAGCGTTTAGGGAGATACTCTCCATCGTCTATGTTGCACTCTCCTCTTTGGCGGTCCACCTACTCAATCCACAATGCAACTCAGTCATTGTGACCGCAAAATTGTAGATTCCATCATAACCAATGGAGAGAATCTCCCTAACGCTGCTATACTACTCGCTCAGTAGCATGATGAAAAAGGTATGAGGAAGTTGGGGTGCTCTGAAATTCTGCCCCTGGAGATGCTCTCCATCGTCTATGATGCACTCTCCTCTTTTGCGGTCACACTACTCGCGCCACAATGCAGCTCAGTCATTTTGACCGCAAAATGGTAGATTGCATCATAGACGATGGAGAGCATCTCCCTAAACGTTGCTATAGTACTCGCTCAGTAGTATGATGGCAAAATATCAGGAAGTTTCGGTGCTCTGAAATTCTGCCCCTGGAGATGCTCTCCATTGTCTATGATGCACTCTCCTCTTTTGCGGTCACACTACCGCCATAATGCAGTTGTCATTGTTTCCGAAAAGGGTAGATTGCATCATAGACGATGGAGAGCATCTCCCTAGACGCTGCTATACTACTCGCTCAGTAGTATGATATAGTAGGATGATGGCAAAAGGTATGAGGAAGTTCGGGTGCTCTGAAATACTGCCCATGGAGATGCTCTCCATTGTCTATGATGCAATCTACCCTTTTGCGGTCACAATGACTGAGCTGCATTGTGTCGGTAGTGTGACCGCAAAGAGGAGATTGCATCAAATTCGATGGAGAGCATCTCCAGGGGCAGAATTTCAGAGCACCACAACTTCCTCATACCTTTTGCCATCACATTACTAATAGTAATTGAAGGCAAAAGGTATGAATAATTTGGGGTGCTCTGAAATTCTGCCCCTGGAGATGCTCTCCATCGTCTATGATGCACTCTCCTCTTTTGCGATCACAATGAATGAGCTGCATTGTGGCGGAAGTGTGACCGCAAAAGAGGAGAGTGCATCATAGACGATGGAGAGCATCTCCATAAACGCAGCAATACTACTCGCTCAATAGTATGATGGAAAAGGTATGATGAAGTTGGGGTGCTCTGAAATTCTGGCCCTGGAGATGCTCTCCATCGTCTATGATGCACTCTCCTCATTTCTGGTCACACTACCGCCACAATGCAGCTCATTCATTGTGATCGCAAAAGAGGAGAGTGCATCATAGACGATGGAGAGCATCTCCAGGGGCAGAATTTCAGAGCACCCCAACTTCCTCATACCTTTTGCCATCATACTACTGAGCGAGTAGTTAGCAGCGTTTAGGGAGATGCTCTCCATCGTCTATGATGCAATCTACCCTTTTGCGATCACAATGAATGAGCTGCATTGTGGCGGTAGTGTGACCAGAAATGAGGAGAGTGCATGATAGACGATGGAGTGCATCTCCAGGGCCAGAATTTCAGAGCACCCCAACTTCATCATACCTTTTTCCATCATACTATTGAGCGAGTAGTATTGCTGCGTTTATGGAGATGCACTCCATCGTCTATGATGCACTCTCCTCTTTTGCGGTCACACTACCGCACAATGCAGCTCAGTCATTGTGCCAGCAAAATGGTAAATTGCATCATAGACGATGGAGAGCTTCTTCAGGGCCATAATTTCGGAGCACCCCAACTTCCTCATATCTTTTGCCATCATACTACTGAGAGAATAGTACAGTAGCGTTTAGGGAGATGCTCTCCATCGTCCATAATGCAATCTACCCTTTTGCGGCCACAATGACTGAGCTGCATTGTGGCGTGAGTAGGTGACCGCAAAAGAGGAGAGTGCATCATAGACGATGGAGCATCTCCAGGGGCAGAATTCAGAGCACCCCAACTTCCTTATACTTTTTGCATCATACTACTGAGCGAGTAGTATAGCAGCGTTTAGGGAGATGCTATTGATCGTCTATGATGCACTCTCCTCTTTTGCGGTCAAACTACTCCCGCCACAATGCAGCTCAGTCATTGTGACCGCAAAAGGGTAGATTGCATCATAGACGATGGAGAGCATCTCCCTGAACGCTGCTATACTACTCGCTGAGTAGCATGATGAAAAAAATGTATGAGGAAGTTTGAGTGCTCTGAAATTCTGCCACTGGAGATGCTCTCCATCGTCTATGATGCAATCTACCCTTTTGCGGTCACAATGACTGAGCTGCATTGAGGCGGGAGTAGTGTGACAGCAAAAGAGGAGAGTACATCATAGAAGATGGAGACCATCTACCTAAACGCTGCTATACTACTCGCTCAGTAGTATGATGTAGTAGGATGATGGCAAAAGGTATGAGGAAGTTGGGGTGCTCTGAAATTCTGCCCGGGGATGCTCTCCATCGTCTATGATGCAATCTACCCTTTTCGGTCACAATGACCGAGCTGCACTGTGTCGGTAGTTGTGACCGCAAAAGAAGAGAGTGCATCATATACAATGGAGAGCATCTCCAGGGGCAGAATTTCAGAGCACCCCAACTTCCTCATACCTTTTGCCATCATACTACTGAGCGAGTAGTATAGCAGCGTCTAGGGAGATGCTCTCCATCGTTTATGATGCACTCTCCTCTTTTGCGGTCACACTACTCGCGCCAAAATGCAGCTCAGTCATTGTGACCGCAAAATTGTCGATTGCATCATAGACGATGGAGAGAATTTCCCTAAACGCTGCTATACTACTCGCTAAGTAGTACGATGGCAAAAGGTATGAGGAAGTTGGGGGTGCTCTGAAATTCTGAACGGTGAGAAGCTCTCCATGGTCTGTGATGCAATCTACCCTTTTGCGGTCACAATGACTGAGCTGCATTGTGGCGGGAGTAGTGTGACCGCAAAGAGGAGAGTGCATCATACACGATGGAGAGCATCTGTAGGAGCAGAATTTCAGAGCACCCCAACTTCCTCATACTTATGGCCATCATACTACTGAGCGAGTAGTATAGCAGCGTTTAGGGAGATACTCTCCATCGTCTATGATGCACTCTCCTCTTTGGCTGTCCACTACTCCCTCCACAATGCAGCTCAATCATTGTGACCGCAAATTGTAGATTGCATCATAGCCGATGGAGAGAATCTCCCTAAACGTTGCTATACTACTCGCTCAGTAGCATGATGACAAAAGGTATGAGGAAGTTGGGGTGCTCTGAAATTCTACCCCTGGAGATGCTCTCCATCGTCTATGATGCAATCTACCCTTTTGCGGCCACAATGACTGAACTGCATTGTGCCGGTAGTGTGACCGCAAAAGAGGAGAGTGCATCATAGTCGATGGAGAGCATCTCCAGGGGCAGAATTTCAGAGCACCCTAACTTCCTCATACCTTTTGCCATCATACTTCTGAGCGACTAGTATAGCAGCGTTTAGGGAGATGCTCTCCATCGTCTATGATATAATCTACCCTTTTGCGGCCACAATGAATGAGCTGCATTGTGGCGGGGTAGTGTGACAGCACAAGAGGAGAGTGCATCATAGACGATGGAGATCATCTCCCTAAACGCTGCTTACTACTCTCTCAGTAGTATGATGTAGTAGGATGATGGAAAAAGGTATGAGGAAGTTGGGGTGCTCTGAAATTCTGCCCGGGGAGATGCTCTCCATCGTCTATGATGCAATCTACCCTTTTCGGTCACAATGACCGAGCTGCACTGTGGCGGTAGTGTGACCGCAAAAGAAGAGATTGCATCATATACCATGGAGAGTATCTCCAGGGGCAGAATTTAAGAGCACCCCAACTTCCTCATACTTTTTGCCATCATACTACTGAGCGTGTAGTATAGCAGCGTTTAGGGAGATGCTCTCCATCGTCTATGATACACTCTCCTCTTTTGCGGTCACACTACTCCCTCCACAATGCAGCTCAGTCATTGTGACCGCAAAATTGTAGATTGCATCATAGCCGATGGAGAGAATCTCCCTAAACGCTGCTATACTACTCGCTCAGTAGCATGATTACAAAAGGTATGAGGAAGTTGCGGTGCTCTGAAATTCTGCCCCTGGAGATGCTCTCCATTGTCTATGATGCACTCTCCTCTTTTGACGTCACACTACCGCCTCAATGCAGCTCAGTCATTGTGACCGCAAAAGTGTAGATTGCATCATAGACGATGAGAGCATCTCCAGGGGCAGAATTTCAGAGCACCACAACTTCCTCATAACTTTTGCCATCATTCTACTACTAGTATTGTGATGCAAAAGGCATGAATAAGTTTTGGTGCTCTGAAATTCTACCCTGAAGATGCTCTCCATCGTCTGTTCTGCATCTACCCTTTTGGGGTCACAATGACTGAGCTGCATTGTGGCGGTAGTGTGAACGCAAAAAAGAGGAGAGTGCATCATAGACAATGGCGACATCTCCAGGGGCGAATTTCAGAGCACCCCAACCTCCTCATACCTTTTGCCATTATACTACTACATCATACTACTGAGCGAGTAGTATAGCAGCGTTTAGGGAGATGCTACCATCGTCTATCATGCAATCTACCTTTTGCGGTCACAATGACTGAGCTCCAATGTGGCGGGAGTAATGTGACAGCAAAAGTGGAGAGTGCCAAAGACGATGGAGAGCATCTCCAGGGGCAGAATTTCAGAGCACCCCAACTTCCTCATACATTTTGCAATAATACTACTGAGCGAGTAGTATAGCAGCGTTTAGGGAGATTTCTGCATCCTCTATGATGCACTCTCCTCTTTGTGGTCACACTACTCCCGCCACAATGCAGCTCTATCATTGTGACCGCAAAAGGGTAGTTTGCATCATAGACGATGGTGAGCATCTCCCTAAATTCTGCTATACTACTCGCTCAGGAGTATGACGTAGTAGGATAATGGCAAAAAGTATGAGGAAGTTGGGGTGGCTCCGAAATTCTGCCACTAGAGATGCTCTCCATCCTCTATGATGCACTCTCCCCTTTTGTGGTCACACTACTCCCGCCACAATGCAGCTCAGTCATTGTGACCGCAAAAGGGTAGTTTACATCATAGACGATGGAGAGCATCTCCCTAAACGCTGCTATACTACTCGGTCTTAGTATGATGGAAAAAAAGGTATGAGGAAGTTGGGGTGCTCTGAAATTATGCCCCTGGAGATGCTCTCCATCGTCTGTTCTGGAATCTACCCTTTTGCGGTCACAATGACTTAGCTGCATTGTGGCGGTAGTGTGACCGCAAAAGAGGAGAGTGCATCATTGACGATGGAGAGCTCTCCTAAACGCTGCTATACTACTCGCTCAGGACTATGATGGCAAAAGGTATGAGGAGGTGAGGGTGCTCTGAAATTCTGCCCCTGGAGATGCTCTCCATTGTCTATGATGCACTCCCTCTTTTGCGGTCAAACTACCGCCACAATGCAGCTCATTCATTGTGACCGAAAAGGGTAGATTGCATCAAAGTGTATGGAGAGCATCTCAGGGGCAGAATTTCAGAGCACCCTAACTTCCTCATACCTTTTCCATCCATACTTCTGCGACTAGTATAGCAGCGTTTAGGGAGATGCTCTCCATCGTCTATGATGTAATGTACCCTTTTGCGGCCACAATAAATGAGCTGCATTGTGGCGGGAGTAGTGTGACAGCAAAAGAGTAGAGTGCATCATAGACGATGGAGAGCATCTCCAGGGGCAGAATTTCAGAGCACCCCAACTTCCTCATACTTTTTGCCATCACACTACTGAACGTGTAGTATAGCAGCGTTTAGGGAGATGCTCTCCATCGTCTATGATGCACTCTCCCTCTTTTGTGGTCACACTACTCCCGCACAATGCAGCTCAGTCATTGTGACCGCAAAAAGGAAGATTCCATCATATACCATGGAGAGCATCTCCAGGGGCAGAATTTCAGAGCACCCCAACTTCCTCATACTTTTTGCCATCATGCTACTGAGCGTGTAGTATAGCAGCGTTTAGGGAGATGCTCTCCATCGTCTATGATGCACTCTCCTCTTTGTGTTCACACTACTCCCGCCACAATGCAGCTCAGTCATTTTGACCGCAAAAGGAAGATTGCATCATATACGATGGAGAGCATCTCCCCTAAACGCTGCTATACTACTCGCTCATTAGCATGATGACAAAAGGTATGAGGAAGTTGGGGTGCTCTGAAATTCTGCCTATGGGAGATGCTCCCATCGTCTATGATGCAATCTACCCTTTTCGGTCACAATAACTGAGCTGCATTGTGGCGGTAGTGTGACCGCAAAAGAGGAGAGTGCATCATTGACGATGGAGAGCGTCTCTCTAAACGCTGCTATACTACTCGCTCAGTAGTAGAATGGCAAAGGTATGAGGAGTTAGGGTGCACTGAAATTCTGCCCCTGGAGATTGCTCTCCATTGTCTATGATGCACTCTCCTCTTTTGTGGTCACACTACCGCCACAATGCAGCTCAGTCATTGTGATCGAAAAGGGTAGATTTTATCATAGACGATGGAGAGCATCCCCGGCAGAATTTCAGAGCACCCAACTTCCTCATACCTTTTTCCACTATACTACTACAATCATACTACTCAGCGATTAGTATAGCAGCGTTTAGGGAGATGCTCTCCATCGTCTATGATACACTCTCCTCTTTTGCGGTCACACTACTCCGCCACAATGCAGCTAAGTCATTGTGACCGGAAAAGGGTAGATTGCATTATAGACGATGGAAAACATCTCCCTAAAGCTGCTATACTACTCGCTCAGTAGTATGATGTAGTAGCATGATGGCAAGAGGTATGATTTAGTTGGGTGCTCGGAAATTCTGTTCCTGGAGATGCTCTCCTTCGTCTATGATGCACTCTCCTCTTTAGCGGTCACACTACTCGCGCCAAAATTGCAGCTCAGTCATTGTGACCGCAAATGGTAGATTGGCATCATAGCCGATGGAGAGAATCTCCCTAACGCTGCTATACTACTCGCTCAGTAGCATGATGAAAAAAGGTATGAGGGGAAGTTGGAGTGCTCTGAAAATTCTGTCCCTGGAGATGCTCTCCTCGTCAATGATGCACTCTCCTCTTTTGCGGTCACACTACTCGAGCCACAATGCAGCTCAGTCATTGTGACAGCAAAAGGTTAGATTGCATCATAGTCGATGGAGAGCATCTCCAGGGCAGAATTTCAGAGCACCACAACTTCCTCATACCTTTTGCCATCATACACTGAGCGAGTAGTATAGCAGCGTTTAGGGAGATGCTCTCCATCGTCTATGATGCACTCTCCTCTTTGGCGGTCACACTACTCCCTCCACAATTCATAGCAGATGGAGAGAATCTCCCTAAAACGCTGCTATAGTACTCGCTCAGTAGCATGATGACAAAGGTATTAGGAAGTTGGGGTGCTCTGAAATTCTGCCCCTGGAGATGCTCTCCATCGTCTATGATGGAATCTACCCTTTGCGGTCACAATGACTGAGCTGCATTGTGGCGGGAGTAGTGTGACCGCAAAAGAGGAGAGTGCATCATAGACGATGGAGAGCATCACCATAAACGCTGCTATACTACTCGCTCAGTTGTATGATGGCAAAAGGTATGAGAATTTGGGGTGCTCTGAAATTCTGCCCCTGGAGATGCTCTCCATCGTCTATGATGCACTCTCCTCTTTTTGCGTCACACACCGCCACAAGCAGCTCAGTCATTGTGACCACAAAAGGGTAATTGCATCATAGTGAATGGAGAGCATCTCCAGGGGCAGAATTTCAGAGCACCCCAACTTACTTATACCTTTTGCCATCATACTACTACATCATACTACTGAGCGAGTAGTATAGCAGCGTTTAGGGAGATGCTCTCCATCGTCTATGATGCATCTACCCTTTTGCGGCCACAATGAATGAGCTGCTTGTGGCGGGAGTGGTGTGACAGCAAAAGAGGTAGAGTGCATCATAGACGATGGAGATCATCTCCCTAAACGCTGCTATACTACTCGCTCAGTAGTATGATGTAGTAGTATGATGGAAAAGGTATAAGTAAGTGGGGTGCTCTGAAATTCTGCACCCTGGAGCTACTCTCCATCGTCTATGATGCAATCTACCCTTTTGCGGTCACAATGGCTGAGCTTCATTGTGGCGGGAGTAGTGTGACCTAAAAAGAGGAGAGTGTATCATAGACGATGGAGAGCATCTCCAGGGGCAGAATTTCAGAGCACCCCAACTTCCTCATACCTTTTACCATCATACTACTACATCATACTACTGAGCGAGTAGTATAGTCAGCGTTTAGGGAGATGCTCTCCATCGTCTATGTTGCAATCTACCCTTTTGCGGTCCACAATGCTGAGCTGCATTGTGTCGCGAGTAGCGTGATCGCAAAGAGGAGAGTGCATCATAGACGATGGAGAGCATCTCCAGGGGCAGATTTTCAGAGCACCCCAACTTCCTCATACCTTTTTCATCATACTACTGAGCGAGTAGTATAGCAGCGTTTAGGGAGATGCTCTCCATCGTCTATGATGCACTCTCCTCTTTGGCGGTCACACTACTCCCTCCACAATTCTAGCAGATGGAGAATCTCCCTAAACGCTGCTATACTACTCGCTCAGTAGCATGATGACAAAAGGTATTAGGAAGTTTGGGTGCTCTGAAATTCTGCCCCTGGAGATGC